>CALSBZ010000016.1:5658062-5672905 GCA_943591055.1 Gobionotothen gibberifrons | reverse complement strand
GCAGCCGAGAGCGAAAGAGCCGCGACCGCCGGAGCTCATCCCGGGACCACAAGAAGCACAGGTCAGGAGGAAGCTGCAGAAACACTAACGAGCTGTGAACTTTACAGTGTGTAGTACCTGAGTGAATGCTTTACAGCAGGGGTGTCCTAACGTTTTTCATGAGGGCCACATACAGAATAATATACAAAGGTCTGGGCCACTCACTAGAGGTATATTGCCTCATAAGTTCAGTTATACTGTAAGTTAGCAAAATCAATCAAATGTAGGTAAAGGATGCTTGTGAGTGTTGGCAGCTCATCTCTTAAAACAGAAGCCTCAGATTGATTATAACAAGGAGAAATAGGAAGGGTCTATTTCAAGCTTGTTATGTAAATAAGTCATTGGGCTTTTTTCTTATCAACTAAGATATGTTAGAAAATGTTTCCAACTTGAATTGACTGCATTTATTTTGAAAGTGGTCTTATTAACACATGAATACTACTGTGTAATATATTTTTACATTTATATTTAAGAAGTACAATATAAGACAAGCACAAGTTTCATTTGTGGGCCATATTCCATTATACTTTTTTAATTTGCCGAGGGGCGATTCAAAATAGTCCGCGGGCCGCATTTGGCCCCCGGGCCGTAGTTTGGACACCCCAGCTTTACAGTGTAAAAGCATTCACTATACTTGAGTTTATATATACTATACTATACTTTAGTTTAGCAGAAATGGGAAGTAACTAAGTACATTTACTCAAGTACTGTACTTAACTTAATTTTTGAGGTACATGTGCTTTACTTGAGTATTTCCATGTACTGCTACTTTGTCATTCTAGTCCACTGCAATTAAGAGGTAAATCGCGTACTTTGACTCCACTACATTTGTTTTTTTGTTTGTTTATTTATTTAAAGGACAGTGCACATTAATCCACATTGCTGTAAATGAGCCAGTATTAGCCAGCAGGCTAATTTTCAACTGTTGTCCTTTGGCAAGATGTTAAATGACCACAACAAACATTAACTTAATACCTTTAGTTATTTTACAGATTTGAAAGACTTTAATGCATCAATATTAATAATCAAAACATATCATATCTATGATTCTGAAATGGGTTCGGTACGTTTTCGGTACAGCAGAAAAATTGATAACAAAACATAAAATATTTTTTGTTTTTTTTAAAATTATTATTAAACTGTGAATAATGTATTCACTCAAATAAATACAAAATATAATAAAATGAACATTAAGGTGCAGCATTTCGATGAACTGAAATAATCTGTATTTGAACTGTACTGTACTATACCTAAGCAGCCAGTTTGACATTATGACTTGCTTGTCATTGTATTTTCATGAACTTGCTTGCCGAAAGGGCAGATCTGCTGGCACTAACAATGTCTCCTGCTGTGGAGAACACCCTCTCGCTAGGGCCAGAGGTAGCAGATACAGCCGGGTAGCGCTTTGCTAACATGGCAACATAAGGATATTTGGCGTTTGTAATAGCTTTGGCTCGGTCTGAACTTTTTGCGAGTGTTGGAGGCTTAAATGCTAGTGGGAGTTGGGTTTGCACTTCAGTCTTTTTTCTTTTGGTGATATTCACGTTCGGGTGATGCCTTTTCAAATGAGTGTGCACGTTTGATGTATTGCCAGCCGCGTAACCAATTTTAGTTGAACAATGCCGACTAACAGCTTTGGTTCGGTCCACCTGTCTTTGTCCGTCATCTTTGTACGTAACTGCGAAACCAAAATGTTCCCAAACCGGAGACTTCAATGATGCTGGAGGATTTTCGAGCTCAACTTTATCTGCGTTCGCCATTTCGACAGTTCCTCAAATTGCTGACTAAATTTGAACGCATCCCTGTGACCAGTTCTCATACTGTAGTATGCCTCTCGTCCAATGAAATGACTTGGTCGCTCTATGACGCGTTGAAATTACACTGAACGCTGCGTGCCTGCAGCCCCGCCCGGAGCATGGGCTGCAGGAACATGCTACTCGAACACGTGTACCGAACCGAAGGGCCCATACCGAATAATTTCGGTACGGGTACGTATACCGTTACACCCCTATGAGCCACTGCTAATACTTGTACTTATTGAATTGAGTAACATTTTGAACTCAGGACTTTCACTTGTAACAGAGTATTCCTACTCTCTGGTACTTCTACTTTTACTTAAGAACAAGGTCTGAGTACTTCTCCCACTTCTGTCCTTTAGTACGAGATTTAGGTACCTGTACCTTATGCCACTTTATGCCTTTACTCCTTTACACGAATATCAGAGGGAAATACTTTTGTCTTCAGGGTTTATCCAAAAGCTCAGGTAACAGATTACTTTACAAATGTTTGCAAAAAAAAGTTATTTGAAGCGATGAGTTGATACATTTTTTTCAAAAATAAATAATTAGCAGCAGTAGTAGTAGTAGTGTTTTGCTGGAAGGCCGTGAATTTACGGCGTTCATTGACCACAAGCCGCTCACGTTCGCCATGTCCAAGGTGGCGGAGCCTTGGTCTGCTCGTCAACAGAGGCAGCTTTCCTACATCTCGGAGTTCACCACAGACATTAAGCACGTGGCTGGCAAGTCGAACCTGGTCGCAGATTGCCTCTCCAGGGTCGTCATCGGGGCCGTCCAGTCGGGCCTTGACTATACCTGCATGGCGGCGGACCAGGTCACGGATCCCAGCGGCCAGGCCCTGAAAGGTGATGACATGGAGGCGGAGCACGTTTTCATCCGGCATGACGCGCACAGAGGCCCCCTGTCTTGGAACACGGGGACAAGCACTTGGTGGTCGACCTGGGTGGTAAGGCCGAGCACGTCTCGGTGGACCGGGTGAAGGTGGCCCACTTGGATTTGGACCAGCCGGTGGTGCTGGCACGGCCTCCGCGACGGGGCCGCCCCCCGACCTTGATCCCTGTCACCGAATTAGGACCCACTGTTCCGGTCCCGCCTCTTCCGGCAGCCGCCTATGCAGGGGTCGCCTTCCCGGCTTCCGTGCTCAGGAGTCGTGGGGGTCGGCCTGTCGTTCCTCCTCGCCACGCAGACTTTGTTTATGGGTGAATTCTGGGGGGGCTTGTGTGTTGACACGTTATGGGACATAATTCACCGTTGGGTATATTGTGTGTTGCAACACGGACCTGTTAGTGAGGGTACCGTGTTGTGGTGTTCATGCTAGCTTGACAGTAGCAACGAGCAGATGTACTTACCTTGTCTTGTTATATATGGAAAATAAAGTGTGGAGTTCCATACTGAACCCACCGCCTCTGACTCCCTTTCATCGGCTCTACAAGTGTTTCTTTGGACTCTTTGTAAACCTGACCTGACCTGCATAATAATCTCTTGATATCTTATATAATAGTTCAACAGAAACAATCTGGGACATCTTCTCTCCTATTATCCCTGATAATACTTAAATACTTCTACTTACATATTAAATGCAGTACTTTTATTTCTCACAGAAATTGTTTATAGTGTGATAATCATACTTTTATTCAAGCTTATCCATTCACTCTCACTCGTGTTTACTTAAACACACACCTCTCTGTGTGAACATTAAACGTTATGTTTCCGTGTCTCTGCAGCCACTCCCCCAGGAGAACCAGGAAGAAAAGGACCTGCAAATATTGGGATGTGCCTCCTCCTGGCTTTGAACACATCACACCATTGCAATACAAAGCTATGCAAGGTACTTATATTATTTTTTTTTTAAAGTGTTCAGACCTATAACTTCAAGTAGTAATAATATTTTACAGCCTTTATCCAGACCTGAACGTGGCTAATTCTGCTTCCAAAAGGCGTTATAATTATCACAATTCTTGAAACAGTTTAACCGCCGGCGGGGCTTTTTTTTTCTCACGACACTGTGTCTCAGCGCTTCTTAATATTTAAAAAACTATGAATGTGTCATACTGTACCATCCTAACGGGAAGAAACTCAGCTAACTGATGATACGAACCATTTGTACCGAAACAAAACACAAGTCTCACAAGAAGGGTCTAAATGAGCCCTGAGCGAAAACATGCTAACGCACTTAGCACAGAACTCTAGGTATAAATCGATCGATATACTTATCGGATCTGCACAAACAAGCTTAGCTAACATGCTGAGATTCCACAGATTCTAGAAATATAAGTATCATCACTGAGCGATCAGAACCCGCGACAGGGGAAGCAAATACAGACAACACACAACGTAGCTTTAGGTAGCAAAACACGGAGATATGCTCACCTTAGCTGTTATTCTGATCAAATCCATAGGTTAATCCAATCCAAAAAAGTATTGATAATCCATATTTTGAGTATATATCAGTGTGACATACACTTCCAGGGGATGTAAATGCTCCTGCACATACCGTAGTGTTTAAATAAGTCACTATGATTGAAGTAAAATAAAAAAAGTGTTCTGTTCACAACCTGCCAGGAAGCTCTGTTTTTCAGTTTTCTTCAGTATCAAAGTAATCCAGCAATAGTTGTCTTCATATCCAGGGGTGCATAGCAACAAAATGCAATAATATTAAGTAAGTAAAAGGATTTTCAACAGGCCAATTTTAAAATACAAAAAATTAGAACATCTATTTAGATTTCTTCCACATTAAAATGGTTGTGTACGAATACATTCATATTAAAATTCTTATTTGGGGGATTTAAGTGTTTTTTCATTAATAGGATGTGTCCTAAAAAATGTGATGTGCTGGGACCATAATTTGTCTTAAAAAAAAATCCGTAACAATTTTTAACAAGCTCTGTTATCTTTAGTATTTAAATGTATTTAGAGATTTTGTTAAAAGTGATCTTTCATTTGATATTATTTATATTCATTATTATTCAAAAAACCATAACTGAGGATTCTGCAGGGGTTTTCTGGGGTTGAAAAAAAAAAAAATAATAACCCTTTTATTTAAAGTAGAGACCAGCAAGTAAATAGTTTGAAACACCAAACACTTTAATTTATTTGCAGTTTTCTCTGAAAGACGGAGGAGACTTTGCAGAAGTTAAGAGTTTTTTAGCTGAAGTTTCTCACTCCATCCCTCAGCGGCCGGGCAGATACCAACCATCGCTCTGCTGGCGACCTCCACCAGCGGCGGCTTGGCTTCAGTGCCCATCGTCGGCAGCCAGATGACCAGACAGGCCAGACGCCTCTATGTAGGAAACATTCCCTTTGGAGTAACAGAGGTAAAGTGTCTACTGTTTCTTTGACTTCCTGATTCGTATGTGCTTTTTACACCAAACACTGATATGTTCATGTTGTTTGCAGCCATGCTGTTTGTTCTCTTCCTCCCCAGGAGTCCATGGCCGAGTTCTTCAACGCTCAGATGAGACTCGCAGGCCTCTCACAAGCCCCGAGCAACCCGGTCCTGGCTGTGCAGATCAATCAGGACAAAAACTTCGCTTTCCTAGAGGTACATGTTGCCAATCTATGGCATATACAGTATAGGTCATTGTAAGTCAAACATTTGACAAGAAGTTGTACATTTACATTTAAAGGTATGGATTTACATAAAATCCCCAAATCAAAGGAAAGAAGCGTTAAAGTTTAGAGCAACCTCATTACACCACAAATGTATGACGTTATATTCTCACAGTTTCTTGTATATTATCTAAACAAAGTCATTGAATCTCTAATAAGAACATAGGACAATTTCTTTCCAGTAGTGAATCAAAGTTATTTTGTCCTTGTTCTCTATATTTCACACATAACTATAAGATTTCATTGTGTTACTACTTTTTGTAATCTTTATTATCTTAAAATTACAATGAATAAATTACTAAATTGTTTACCACCATTGTATCAATGTAAAAGGACAATTCCGGTTTGTAAAACTTAAGAAATAATAAAAAATATGAATGTACACGAAATACAGACAAAATAACCGTTTAAAAAACAAGACACATATTAAACATTCTCCACACAAATAAACATAACTGTAATGTTACTTTTGTGAATAACTGGCTTTTTTCTTAAAAATAATCATTACATTATTTGATCATAAGAAAAATAAAATAAATTGTGCCGAATGTGCCAGTATCAAATGATTTTCCTTTTACAGTTTCGGTCTGTAGATGAGACGACACAGGTGATGGCCTTCGATGGAATCATTTTTCAGGGTCAATCACTGAAGATCAGAAGACCTCACGACTACCGGCCTCTGCCTGGAATCTCAGAGCAGCCGGCTTTCCACGTCCCAGGTTTGTTACCATGGTAACATTAATTAATGTCAGCTCATCGGTTTATCATTCACTCTTCATCTTTCATCTTGTGCGAGTAACGCATTGTGAATTGTCGCTTTAAGTCTGTTGTGAATGCACCATAAGGGTAAGGACAGCTCCAAGCTGTTGACCAATCACAACAGAGCTGGCCAGCTAACCAATCAGAGCAGACTGGGCTCTGGTTTCAGACAGAGGGAGAAAAGCAGGCAGTATGAGAAAAATAAAGAGCTTTTTGAACATTAAAGCATGGAGACATGTTACAGTAGAGACACAAAATACAAATATGAACCCAAAAATTAGCACAATAGGGCCCCTTTAAAAAATATTTTCTGATATATGAAATGTATTTTGTTTTGTTCTCTGCAGGTGTTGTCTCCACAGTCGTACCTGATTCTCCCCACAAACTGTTTATAGGAGGCCTGCCCAACTACCTTAATGATGACCAGGTATTTCCCTGAGAACAGATTGAACAGGCACAATCATGTTTCCTTATTCTCACACTTGCGGAGGCTTTTTTTTTGTCACGCTATAAACATGCACAAAATATGTCATACATTTCCTTATTACATCAAGAACCCCAAAACGTTGTTGTGGTAGAGAAAAAAAGCCAGAAACAGAACGTGACCCCAGAAAGTAATCCCTAAAAATCATCATAATAAATCATAAGTAGGTTCATATTAAATGGATTGTATTTGTGTTCTAGAAGTATTCACTAATTCTCAAGATAATTAATACCAACATTAAACTATGATATCACAATAATCACCTCGTGTCATTTATTACATGAATACTAGCATATAAGATGGCTTTTTGTCACAAAGTCAACTGCTAATACCTTTCTCATGTTAAGCACACTGATTAAAGAAAGGTAAGCAAAGTCCAGTATATTTACACAAAAGGCTGATAAACTGATATTTATATTTATTTCTGCTTTTGGCCTCAATATTGGCCTTGAGTCCATATTGTCAAAGAAAAAGTCCACCTTTTTTCTTGAATTCTTTTGATAATTAATTGTAGTATCTTACCAACTGTGAATATTTCCTTATTGCTGAAGTGAGCAAACTGTAATGGCTCTTCTAAATGAGTAATCGATTGATAGCAAAGAAAAGTGTTTTTTGTGTTCGATAAATCAGCAATGAATGTAAAGCCCCTGTTCATACAGTAGCAAGGTACACCATAATGGTTCTTCAAAAACCCACCGTTATGAACTGATGGAAGACTCAGTGGTTATAGCTGGACGCCAATAATAAATAAATAAAAAGATAAATATTTACACAAAATATATATTTTTTACATATAATATGTCCAAAAACGAAGTAAAATCAAATATAACGAAATACTCAAAATATATAAAAATATTGCAGTATTGGAATGCAAGGTGGAGAACAGGCAGATTTAAAAGCAGGTCGCTTGAACAGAAATGTGCAATGTCATCCTTTAGAAACATCTAGTTGGACTTTTCCTTTGACAGTATAACAAGTGAAAGTGCTCATAAGTAGGCTTCTAATACTCTGAAGGACCAAAGGTTTCCACAGCTCCATCTTTGCTCTCAGCTGTGCAGATGATTTCAATGTCCACAGTGAATTGAATGATGTCTCTTTTACTCTAACTGGCTGTCATGTGACCGATGTATATCCTTGACTTCTAATTTTGATCTAACTCTTGCAGTCTCTTGCCACTGCGTTGATACTCACAGCTCTTTCATTTTTGTCCCCCCACTTTGTCCCCAGCTAGGGGCCTGTAAGATCGTTAAGTCTGCGCTCATAATTTGTTCAGTAGTTCTCATCTACTGCTGCCATGCCAACATGTAACACAAGGCAAGTAAAGACATCCTGGTCCCCACAGGATACACTCTCTGCCAGCAGGCTACTTCCTGTCTCCCATCATGCATTTGGAGCGCGTTTCGTGGGGGTTAATCATTAGTTTTGTATGGGGAGGGGGGTTTATTCAGCGTTTAATATAAAGGTAAGAACACACATTTTCCAAGTGTTATGATCGAATGAATAACAAAGATCTTTTTTTATTTACCTTGCACAATGTTGTGGAAAAGAATTACTTTGAATATGAATGTATTACAGCTTATTTGATATAATTTGCATATTAACTAAATGTTGTGATTTATTTGCCTGAAACTGGAAAAACGAATACTTTTTTAATTTAAATAAAATCTTTTTTCTGTTACCTTCCAACATTTATCGGGAGAAAAAACAATTTTATTAGATAAATGTTATCCTTTTCCCGCATAATTTGCGTCCAACCGTTGTGCCTGTAGCTGGTTAAATGCATTTCAACTCAATCTACAGTATTAAATCTAATTAAGATCACTTTTGGTTTACTTCGCACCATTTTCTGTGATGTATTATTTCTTGAGGGATTCATATCTTTTTGGTCAATTCAGTCTATGAGCTGTTTTGGTTTTCTGTGTTCATGTGACTATAGTGTGTATACTGTATGTGTGTGTTTGACTACGTGTTTGGACCCCAGGAAGAATAGCTATTGCTAACGCTAATGTGGATACTAAACCTTTAAAAACCCAAAAGAAATGAACATTTGAATGCAGTGTAAAGTCTACTTAACTGCACACATGTCATTTCCAGTAATCACTTTTATCTATTGGATTGCGATGTGATGCTTTTAGGTATCAAATGGATCACTTCCTGCATGTTCACTTTGTAATATCAGTCATCCTGCGCTCTTGGCTGTTTGCAGGTGAAGGAGCTCCTGACGTCGTTCGGGCCTCTCAAAGCGTTTAATCTGGTGAAGGACAGCGCCACCTCGCTATCTAAGGGTTACGCCTTTTGCGAATATGTCGATATCAGCGCTACAGATCAGGTCATTATAGTCTTCTATGTGTCGGATTATATACTGTGTTGTTTTTTACTTTAACGTGTGTGTTTTCTCTGTCAGGCAGTAGCTGGGCTCAATGGGATGCAACTGGGCGACAAAAAGCTGATAGTCCAAAGAGCGAGTGTGGGAGCTAAAAACGCAAATCCTGTGAGTCAATCAAACCTTTTAACTTCTTTAAGGCCCTGATGGAGATTAGGTACGTATTTTTGTATGGTTATAAATCCGGGGCTTCCTGGAAAAAGTAAAATACATGGACGGTAAATTAGCAGCTAAATTGAATTATTTGTACCCTTATTTTTCCTGCTGTGACAAATGTATTCTGTTGGCATTAAGTATAAGAGTGGTTCCCAGACTTTTTTGTCTCGTGCACCCCTTGAAAATGACTTTCAAACTTTTTTAAATATTTACACCTATTGTCAGTGAGAAACAAATTATATTAAGACTCACTTTTTTTGTTTGGAAATATATTGCAATCACTAATATTTCTACGTACCCCCTGCAATCTCCTCGAATACCCTTAGGAGTTCCCCCGGTTGGGAACCACTAAAGTATACAACGGTAAACAAACAAGATCATCATGAATAAATAAACAAGCAGGGAGTGCATGGCAGGAAGCAACAGGCTTTATGGGAAATATATTCTAATATATTTGCTTTAAGTCAGAGAATGGAGACTGAAGTGTTCCCTGATGTGTGCGACTCCTCCAGACCTCCATCATCGAGACCCCGGTGACGCTGCAGAACTCTGGCCTGCCCACGGAGGTGCTGTGCCTTCTCAACATGGTGATGCCCGAGGAGCTGGTGGACGACGAGGACTACGAGGAGATCCTGGAGGACATCCGAGTAGAGTGCTGCAAATACGGCAGCGTGCGCTCCATCGAGATCCCCCGACCCGTGGATGGGGTGGAGGTCCCCGGCTGTGGGAAGGTACTAGTTTAGACTTTATACCAGTTATTATCATACCTGTTACATGTTTCTTACAAAGCCAGCACATCGATTTCTGCCTTCCTCGTTCTAGTCTGGCAAAGCACAGTGAAGGTTATCTCCTTCAATCTGACCAATCACTGCCTTGCTTTTCATTTTCAAACTGGAAACAATTATATAAAATAGTTTCTGAGGCTTTACGCTCCATTATCCATATGTTTGTAATTTGAACCTAATGCATCAGAGCTCTGTTAAAGGGAACCCCCTAATATTGGGTTTAATATTAAATAAATACATTAAAGAATAGATCTCTATGAAATGTATTAATATCGCTGTTTATATGCAAAGTCGATAAAGGGGGCAATAAATAAAAACTAAAGAATAATACAAAATATAATATAAATTAATCAATACAGTTTAATAAAAACAAATATTACAAACATGCATATGTTCAAAACAACAAGGACTTCATTTATATATTTTATTGGAAAGTATATTTCATAATGCAACATTTATTTCCCTTTTATTCATTTATATGTTTTTTTCTGAATGAATAGGGCATGGTTTTCTCACAGATTCAGACCAATGCATGATTATTTAAATGCTTATTTCCTCACTTTTTAGTTACTTATCTCATTTGTTTTCCCTCCAGATCTTTGTGGAGTATGTTTCTGCTGCAGACTGTCAGAAAGCCATGCAAGCCCTCACCGGCCGCAAGTTTGCCAACAGAGTGGTGGTCACCAAATTCTACGATCCGGACCAGTATCACAGACACGCGTTCTGAAAGCACAGGAGAGTCCTTCTTTCTGTTTGTGAAAGGAGAATTCTGTTCGGGCGGTTCCTTTACCTAAGAAAATACTTATTTTATTACATCTTCTACCTAACAAACTGGACTGAAGTGTGTGTTTCCTCACCGAATATCTAACTCCTAGCTTTAGCTTCAACACCCATACAGTGAACTGAACTGAGTGAATACAAAATAATACTGCAGTATCTAGGGATGTCATGATGCCAGATATTTAGTAGTGGATAACCATACCAATGAAATTCCACAATTCTTGATACCTAATGTGTAATTGTATGTTATATACTAAGGGGCGGGAATGTTGACACATTGACTCATCTCTATACGGTTGACCAATCACAACAGAGCTGGCAAAAACAACATTTTAAAAGACCTTTTTTGAACACGTCATGACAACGATTTGATTTACCTTCGCTGATTCATTCATTTTGAACGCTTAATAGTGAAACTCTATGGCCCTTCCACTAAACCGGCTGCTAACAGCAAACATGAACTAATCGTTCTTCCAAAATGTGTGCTAGTGATTTAATGAACACCTCTTTCAACAGTACCCTAATTTCTGTACTTTCATACGATCAAAATGCTTGCATCAACCTGGTACCTAAGTATCTGTTCTTGTGACATCCCTATCAATATCCATTACATTTGTAGTAGAATGAATATGACATGTATCTTATCTAATACTGCCTAATGATGCCAGAGTAGCTGTCTTATGGAGTATTATATACTATATGAGAAAAAACAGTCAAATGTTTAGATATCCCTACTGAGCACAAACATTCATTTCACTGTTTTCGATTTGAAAAGCCGTCATAAGTGTTTATTGTGTGGCTATGAGAGAAAAAAAACGGTTTTATTTTTTGAAAAGTCATATTTTCGTCTTTACGTAATATTAGTCATTAAACATATACAACTCTATTACACTGCTCACATAGATCAAACACAGGGCTGTACTGAGCAGTTCAAAGCTTAAACTAAAATGCTACATTCAAATATTAAATTAACATTTGAATGCTGCAAATGTTGTTGTTTTTTGTTTGATGTCTTTTCATTTACTTTAAAGCTGGTATTTGTTCAAGGTTGCAGATAAAGATTGGTTTTATTATACTTTGTGTATAATTGAGTGGCTGAATTGCACTGCTTCTGACTCCAAACATTTTGTATAACACATTTTTATCCAACCAAATAATCTGCTTCAATCCATATTTGCTTGTGTTTCAAGATCAACATTTTTACTTTGGTCCAAACCTTTTTTTTGCTTTCCTACTTGCTGCACACAAATGGTGGTACCAATATTAACCTGTTTTATTCATTCAATTATATGTTATTCAACTAAATGCAATTTCTAACAAAAACATCAAATTGTCCTCACTTTTCAGGGTGACGATGTAATAAAATATGTGACAATATATTTAAAACCTCCTTTTGTATCAAATATGACTTTAAAGAAAAGCAAATTGGTAATCAGCTTCCGTTGGTCTAATAAAAAAACTAAGTAGTATATGTTAATAAATGCACCTTTACGTTTTGTTGATCGCAAACTGACTTTTTTCAAAAACATTTATTCTTTTTGTGAACAATCAAAGAAAATGGATCCAATGAAAGCATTAATGGAGCATGGAGGTGTGTGGCGCAGTGGATAGAGCCTTGTTGTTCGGATCAGGGGGGCACAGGTTCAAACCCCACTGCAGTCAGCATGTCGTTGTGTCCCTGGGCAAGACACTTCACCCCAAATTGCTCCTGTGGGGATTGTCCACAGTATTGAGTATGTAAGTCGCTTTGGATGAAAGTGTCTAACAAGTAACATGTCATTAATGTATTATTAGAAAATAACTTCTGCTTGAAAAGTGCAAGCGCAAACATCCAAAATGATTTGTCTGATATCGGGATGTGAGATAATGTTCTGTTGCAGAGTTGCCACATTAAGTTTTAGTGCAATAAATATCACAGATCATAAAAAGCCACTCTGCCTTATATGTTTTTGAATGGCCAAGAATTTAAAAACATTGTTATTCTGTACAAATTCAGCCACTGCCATTGCCTTGAATACATGCTTCCATCCACTGTCAGTCTGTCTGTGAGGAATCCTTTTGTGCATTATGATTGGATCAGTTATGGCTGGTTATTGATGTATTTCAAATGTGTAAATAGTAGATATTTATTCAAATACCTAATTGTTTTATCACAGAGGTCCCTCTATTATCTTTTATTAACATCATATCCGTAATAACACTGTGTTAAAACAACTACATAAATACTACTCGATTACATTTATTTTGGATGTGGAAGAACATTACATACTCACCTTCTCTTATTATTCATTTATTTAACCCTTCGAGAACCGCAGTGACGCGTCCTAAAACCCGGAAGTAAGTTAGCATTTTTACCACTTCCGGTTCCTTCAATAAAAAGCAATGCAAAATGCTCCAAATAAGGTCTGTGTTTGACACAAATTGAAGAGACAGATCACGTTTTGTTCTACGACATTAAATACATCTGCTGGTGATTTTTGAAGAGTTTACGTGTCTGAAAAACGATGGTTGTTAACATGTGGCTGAATAGGACTACAGAAGTTGTTTAGGCCGTTTTACGTCATTATACCGAACACGTAAAACACTCCCGCTAAGTTTTTTTGCCCTGTTCTGCTTGAAAGCAAGTACCTGCCTCCTGCAAACTGTTCAAACAAACGCTTCAACTTGTACCATTTACAATCTGTATGTTTGAATATGGATCTTAAAGGAGGACTAGGTAAGTTTGAGAAACCGGCTCGAGATACACTTTTTGTTATATTCCATGGAATGCTCTTAATATCCTGATAGCAATGAATATTCTAAGTGCTTTGAATTTTTTTTTGCCATCATTGGGCGTGTTTCCCGTCTCCGGGCAGCTGTTGCTCAATCGCCAGCAGCAGCCGCTGCAGGACACGTTCACTATGGCAGAGTTTGCTTCAACATCGTCTACCGGTCGCAAAAGAAAAACTGTAATGGAGCAAATTATGAAGAAAAAGAAAGTGGAAACTAGGAGAAGTCAAACCAGAGTCAATATCGGAGTTGCTTTTCAACGATGGCGACTACTTATGGAGCACACCGAGCTGATATGTAACGTTACCGCAGCCTGTGCTCGCCAGCTAGACGTAACATTTTTAATACATTTTCACAAAACAAACATGCTAGCTTCAAAAATATAAGCACTGACAATAACTTTGTTATACATTTGTTTTACATTCATTATCATGATCTTAGGTGTTGTTTTCTTACATCTGATTGAGCCATGATGTTTTCAAGTCTTCAATGAGGTCATGTGCGCGTTCATGTGTGTTGGAGGAGGTGCTCTGTAGGAAGTCTGAAGGAAGGGGCGGATTCTTTTCGGTTGTGTACTTTGGAATTTTTGTGCACTCGAGCCGGTTTCTCGAACTTACCTACCCCTCCTTTAAGTTTGCGTGACGTTGAAGCAGCGACCCTGCTGTAGTTCGTTTATAGCATAACGTTAGCATTTTGCTTCTGGCGACTAGATTTATGATTTGAAAATGATAAAAGTAGGGTAGACATGTGGATATTATCCGGCTGAACAAAACGTGATCCGTCTCTTAAATATGTGTCAACCACAGACCTTATTTCGAGCTATTTTCCAAAATCCTATGGAGAAATTCCATTGCGTTTTTGACGAAGGAACCGGAAGAAGTTTTCTTCCGGGTTTTAGGACGCGTCACTGCGGTTCTCGTCTTCGTTTCCCCCCACTTACTTTGGTGTTCGCGGTCAAATTTGACCGGTCCTGTTTTATTATATTAACACAAAAAACATTAATCATCACCAAATGTCATTTAACATCCTTTCAAACTGTAGATATTGTATCAGACTACTGGTATACATGAACAACTGCAGTAAATATACAAAGAATAGACACTGAACATGTATTGCGTGTGCCAGGTGTGATCCATGTGGGGGGATGGGCACATAAGAGCGGGAAATGTATCAAATTGTTCTGTGTGTGTGTGTGTGTGTGTGTGTGTGTGTGTGTGTGTGTTTGTTTGTTTGTGTGTGCCAGGTGTGATTCACATGTGGGGATGGGCACATAAGGGGGGGGG
>CALSBZ010000016.1:5624367-5657962 GCA_943591055.1 Gobionotothen gibberifrons | reverse complement strand
GTGTGTGTGTGTGTGTGTGTGTGTTTGTGTGTGTGTGTGTGTTTTATCTGATCCGGATGGTTGCTAATTCCTTTTCTTTATGGCGGTAATTTTTGACTGGGAACACCATGGGTGTTACAAAGTTGACTAAATCATCCAAAATTCGATGAAAGTGGTGATCAGCAATTTGATATGTTCAAATGTCTACTGTGAAGGATATCATAAAGCCTTAATGCAATCAAATGTAAAATAAAAAAGTTATGATTGATGAAAGTAGTAAATCGGTCAGATTTGACCCGAAGACAACAGTTAACAGAAGTCATATTATGTGATGTTTTAGAATCACAGCTTTTTGTTTTATTCTGAAAAGTATTACCGGTAGTAAGTATTTATGTTTTATTTTAGTTATGGATACATGTTTAACAAATAGTTATAATTAGTAAATATGTTTTATCCACTTCCGTCTATAAACTTGTTTAATTTTAAATGGTTTTACCAGAAATGACAGTATGTCAATGGCCTTGGATAATTAATTAGCCTTCCTTGCCCTCCATTGGTCCTAATTAGGCACTGCAAAACTACATTACAGGGGTACTTTTTACGTCATTTTGTTATGTGGTTGTTTAAAGTGCTTGGCCATAGTAGTGACATTTTGGAGAAACAGACAGGAGTACCAGCAGGAAGATAAGCAATGACCTGCTGATGGTGGGGGAGAGGCACACAAAAGTATTTTAGCCACCTGGAAAAATATGTATTTGAACACCTATTACCTTTACATGTTATACATACATGTATGTACATAGGCTGCAACACACTTACATTTCTACATTTTTTCCTTTCAATTGTATTTTCTTTGATTGTATTAGTTATACATGTGAAAATATGTTAACTGAAATAAACAAAGTAATCAATAAAATATTGATTTGTTCTTGGTAACTTGATGTATATTCTTATGTTTATTTATTTATTCTAGAGAGAAAAACAAATATATATATTGTTTTATTTTGAAGGTTGTGACCGGATGTTGTTTGGATGTACCGCGTCAGATGACCCACCCATGACGATAGAGAGTCAACAGTTTGACAGATGTTGATTCAGGAGGATCACCATTCAATGCCAAACATCGCAGGAGGGAGTGCGGGTTGTTTGTGGATTACTCTGCAGCATAGGAGCGAAACATGTCGGGAGAAAAAGGGACGAACCCGTGCAACAAATTTCAAGCCAACATCTTTAATAAAAGTAAATGTCAAAACTGCTTCAAGTCCCGCGAGCTGCATCTGCTGAACGACCATGACATGGAGCAGGTAACGTTACACTTGTATTATTATCATTAATGCGACACCACACTTAGTCAATTCTTTAAAAAAGTAAAACGGCCTTTCTAACAGATTAACATATATATTTTTAAATGTTTTCTGTTACTCGTATTCGACGTAGTGGTATGTTTCTTTTGTTACTAGCATCCTCTTTCTTAACGTTAAACTTTACATTTTTACTTAGGCAATGTTTGTTACTTTTTTCAACAAGAAAGGTGGTTTTACCCTAACATTGCTTATTAAAATAAAACTGTCACCTCTGTTACAACTCAAAACATATTTGTGTAACTCTTATTCGACATCGTTTTCCAACATAGCCTAACTATTGTATGGATGTTATGTTAGCATCCCTAATTGACCGGATGTTTGCTGGTTTCCTTCAATTAATGTTCTATTATTTATCTGTTTAGTCCAAAAAAAGTTAAACATGCCTGAAAATGTCTGCTTAGTTAGGGACTGTACACAAATGCATTGAGAATAATGATTCAATAAATATATTTAAAATTGAGATTACTACTGTTTTGATTATTTATGTTATATTTTATTTGATTAATTGTGGAACAAGTTGAACCAAACAAGTAGCACATTTTGAGATATAAGGGTGTGGATGGTGTTGTTTTTGTTGTTTAAGTGGGTCGAGTAAGATATTAATAATGCAAGGGAGGCGGGTCTTTCAAATAAAAAACTGAAACATCAGTTTCGGCCTTCCCTCCTCATTCTGGTCATTTTTAAACAGGACTTAATCCCAGTCAGTTTGGAAGTATTATTGACATAATTTACTTAAGGTGAATTTTTCACTTACAAATAGTGAAATTAATCCTTCATTAAAAGCCCCAGAAAAAGCAGTTTAAGTAAAAGAACAGAAGTTTTAAAAGCCAAATACATAAAAAATATCAATATAAGTATTTGATCTGTTGACGCATCACACACAACTAATATCAGGAATGATTTGACTAACATGTCACGTTTAGTTAATACTGTTGAAGCTAGCAAACAAAATGTAAAGTATTACATCTCATTGAATAAATTATACATTTTGTTAACTTGGGTAATCATCTTGTCTAATATGTAAAAAATAAAGATACATATTTTGCAATCTCAATAGCCCTAGGTGATGTATTCAAATTCCTATTGATAATTGATTCGTCAAAAGATCAAATGGTTTTGATTCATTTTAAACATACCTGCGGCTATTAAAGAGCTATTTGAGATGGTGGAATCTCAAATGTTTGCTCTTTACTGGATATGTCAAATAATAAGGCTGATCAAATATCATAATGTTTTCTCAATCCTCTTTTTGGTGAAACATTCCAGCAGAATAGACAAGTCTTTGTGCTCACATAAAGTGTCTAAACTCTTGGTTTACCGCCTCTGAAAACATTGCTCCTGCAGGTCTGTCATGTGCAGGTGATGTAAGGAGTCCATCATGATGGCTTCCTGCATGCCTCACATTGTTAAAATATGTTATTACTCTCTGTCCCCCTGCCTGGTTTCACTGTGCCCTGTAATTTCATCACTGTTGCTCAACATTGCACATGGCTTTACCCTCAGCTGTGTTGAACACTTTGCAAAACACATACTGTGTGCATAACACTTTGATAGAGAAGTATACAGCCAGCGAGTTTTCAGCACACACAGACAGCAATACAAAAATCGAAGAGGCCTTATCTGACATTTAATAGACCAAACCAAATCAATAATCAGGTTGATTTGTTTTGGTGGTCTACCCAAACACTACTGTATCTGTTTGGGTAGACCACCAAAACAAAAGCTGAATACCAGCCAAATGAAGTGTCTTCTTGACCAGTTATCTGGGCCACAGCTAGAGATTAGTTTCACTATTGATCAACCTGATTATTCAAATGACTCTTTCAAATGAGCTGATTATTCAAAATGACTCACATTGTTTCTAAATCACCTCCTAAAACTATCCACATAGATTAGATTTGATCTACTTTGTTGACACACCTCAGGGAAAATGTGGCTTTGGTTAATCCCAGCAAGGTGAATACAACACATCATAGAAAAACAAACATTGATGCCATACAGTAATCGACCGTGAAACTATCAAAAAACAAACTGAGATATATTTAAGTACAGATGGCAGGAACTGGAATATGTTTGATATTTTAGCTGGGAGTTTTTTCATAAACCATTGATTGATTATATATAAACAGTTGTCAATCAATACTGGTGTGTGCTCCAACACCCCAGAGGCTGAATGCTAACTCCACTTTTCTCCAGGCAAAACCCGTCTATGGAGGCTGGCTGTGTTTGGCGCCTGAGGGAACAGATTTTGCCAACCCGATGCAGAGGTCGCGGGTAGGACATGATCACACAAAGCTGAAACACACTTTTTATTTCATACATCTTTATCATGACTTTTTTTACTCAAGAGAAATGGTGCTGTGGTGATTTTATTTGTCTTGTGTTAATACAGAAATGGCAGCGCCGCTTCTTTATTCTGTATGAAGACGGCAGCCTGAGCTTCGCCCTGGATGAACTGGTAAGTGCTCAGATATTAACACCATTCCCCAACCCAAACAAAGAACATGTAGCACTGTACAGTAGGGCTCCACCATGTCATTATTTTGTCTTTTTGGAACAAAGGGTTACATTTCCCCCTAAAACTATAGTAACATTTATAATATACGGATTAATCAGATTATATCAACTTTTTAAATCAACGTTTAATGCTTCCAAACTGAAGTAGTTTTCAGTATGAAAGGGATGTTGTCTGGAGCACCAGGCATACATGGGAAACTAATATAATATTCTTTTCATTGATACCACTTCAATAATTTACTAGATTTGTTAGAGCCAAAATAGATTTTTGTGGTGGTTATATAACCATAATTTGTGGCGCTGTTCGACTTTGTTTTTGACTGACCTTAATACAAATGTTATTTTTAAACCGGAACATGAAACATGTATTTAAGAAGAATATTTGATGTAGAGAAATAAAGGTTGTGAATCATGAAAATCTATATTTTTTTCAATAAATATTGACTTTTGGATTTCACATCACTCGAGATGTTTGCAATCAATGATATACAGTCACCACTGGATTCTAATTCTACAAATTGTTTAGTAATGTTTTTCAGAAATAATGTGCAGAAAATACAGCGTTTAAACACAACGAATAGACATGCAAATAAAGTCAAATAAGAAGCTGCCCAGCGTTCAAATGTTGGTGAAATGCCATAAAAGAAGCTCAAACTATAGGGTTCAGCCCTTGTGTACAGTCAAGCCTGCTTTGTACATGCATCTGCATTTACAGTGTGTTGGGATAAAGCAGGCATGTTTAGGCCAGATGTTGTGTGCAGATGATTTGGGCTTAGGCTGTCCTCTAATGCACACATCCCCCACTCTCTGTGATCCTCTCAAATCTCTTGCACTCCACACTTGACACCACACACTGCTCTCTGTTTAACTGTCAGTCATCGTCAGTCGTCCAAGCAAAAACAATACCGCTAAGCCAGATTTCGTAACTAGCTCTCTCCTCTGCTTTCCCCTCAGCCGAGCACTTTGCCTCAGGGGACGGTGAACCTGAATCTGTGTACAAACATCGCTGATGCGGAGCCCAGGACGGGACAGAGGAACGCACTCGGCATTGTCACTCCAGCACAGGAAATATTCATCCGCGGTGACAATAAAGAGATTATTAATGGGTCAGTAAAAAAGTGTAAAAAAAAGGAATAAGGTGTCACGGTATAGTAACTAATGACTTGTCTGTGCTGTTTCTATCTTTGCTTACCAGGTGGAGTGATCAGCTCACCGTCTATCTACGGACCAACAAGCCGAATCAGAAGAAGAAACGCAAAGTGGAACCGGTTGCCACCCAGGTAACAAAGCACATGTCAATCAAGCACACGTTGTGTTTTTTCCTGTAGTCCCAATTGATGAACAGGGTACTTGGATATTTGTTTACTAAATGTCTAGGCCGCCCATCTTAGCTGTGAAGACATTTAACTGAAAACCTGAAATGTTTACATGCCGATGCTTCAGGAAAGGTCAGAGGATCTGCAACATGAACGTCCATTCAATTTGACATTGCTATCCATAAAGTGGTTGTTGACGGATTTTGGTCTGGACCAAAGTGGTGCACCAGCTATCACTAAAGACGCTAACATTACTAATACATATCAAACTCTACTGAGCTGATTGCTTTAAAGTTTCAGATTTCTTTCATGTTCTCCAGGAAATGAGTTCCTTTGCATTTGGCTTTCTAGCACTTTCAAAAAGCTTTTGTTCAATTGTATGCATTTTGTTCTGCTGTTTCTGTGTTTGTGTTTTGAAACAGGGCTACAACTAGAGATCTGCTGACTTTGTTTTCTTAAACGATGAATAATTCCTACAAAATGTCAGAAAACATATCAAAATGCCACAGCATAAAATAAATATTGCAGCATCAGATTGCTTGTTTTACCCAATTCAACTATTTCAAACGTTAAATAGAAATCAGCAAAAGGAACAAGGACATGGCATTTTTGTCATGAAATGTTTTGCCCTTAGACTAATTGATTTATTTGATGAGTAATTTCAGCTCTAAATGGAATATCTTTCTGTTGGACAAATACATCTGTTACCTTGGGCTTCAGGGGATTGAGATGAATGAATAAAAGCAAAAGCTTGTCTCAACATTGTCTTTTTGTTTTTCTATCAAAACATCAGGAACCTAGTCCAGCAAAGATGGCTGCAACTGATCCAAGTCTACCGTCCTCTGAGAACGCTGCAGAGTCCGCTCGGTGGCAGGAAGACCAGCAGCAGGGCGTGGGAGCGGGTGAAACCCCCGTGTGGACTCTCCCAGACTCGGATCCCCTGGAGAAGACCCCTGCAGGTGCAGCAGACGCAAAACAAACTCACAAACAGTCATAGCCACTTCCTGTCCTCTCTCTCACTGTCCTAACGTCCTGCAGATGTTCTCACATTTCCAGCTTGGTATTTACACACTTCATTTAAGGCATGTTGACCCAGCACTGACTTGTAATCATGGGAAGAAGTTTGAGCAGGAAGTTACATAAACAAAGACAGACAGAAAGACACACACACAGATGTGCAGGACAACATGTGTCTCTAACCTTCAGGCATCATAAAAGCCAAACATGATCCATAAAAGACCTCCTAAACACGTCCCAATGGGCTGGATGATTAGCAGCGGGCAGGTATTCCTCTTTGCGCTGCCACAGAGTGGACAGAAGCACCCATCTGGCATCAGACTTATTGCAGGGTCTGGAAAGGTCCTGTAATAAAGACTGTAGGCTGCTTCATTAGAGCAATGTGGGTCATACACGAGGGGTCCTAATCCAAAAAAGGGTTCCCTCTTGTCAATGGGTTCCTGGACCATAATTGTTTCACAAATGTGTTGTATGATGATTTTCTTTAGCAGCTTTGTAGTAGAAATCAAACCATGCACCCTTTTGAACAAAGTACATCAAACAGACATTTCAAAATGAATCCACTCTGATTTATATCTGGAAACACATTCAAAAAGTGATGGAATTAGTGGCTTATTTCAGAAAGCCATTTATCTTAAACATCTTATATTTTCATAAAACTGCACTGAATAGTTATTTTACCAATGGATTCAATGTGTGATGCTGCAAGGGCTTACGCACATCGACAAACACCGATAATTATCCCCAAGTTCTGCAGTTGTGAAGTCCCTTTGAGCATCTGTCAGATCACTGGCAGCACTTTAACTGCTTTCCTGTGGTGTGTTAAATAGGTTTGTGTGCATGTAAATGGTGTCCAAAGTACAAACTTTACTTTAAGTCATTTTCTTCTTTTACCGTTCGACATTTCTTTTGCTATTTTTTATTTATGATTAAGTCATTGTCTTCCAATCTTCCAATCTTTATTAGCAATCATTTGGTTTGTGGTTCTATCAATGTTAAAAAAGCAAAAGTGAATGTTTATAACAAAACACTTACTATTTGCCCTCATCTAGAACAACTCATCAAGCTGCTTCCTCTTCCAATCTTAAAGATAATGTCCTGTACCACAGATACTGCACTGTAATACATTACTATCTTAATCAAACTGTTACCAGGACAACCTCTGGAGGCTTTGCGCCACTGGCCTCGGTGTGAACCCTGACATAATGTGTTGTGTGATTGAAAAAGAATGATTTCACACGGCTTGAATTCCAACAAACTGTTCCTGCTCTCGGTTTATTAAAAAGTCTGAAACGGCTTTGTGTTGTTTTCTACATCCAGGCAACGGCTACCTGTGCCCGGTCTCCTTGGACTTGGTGATCAGTGGAAACACAGAGCCTGTCAGTACCAGCCAGCAGTCTGAGTCAAACAACATCCAAACATCAGCGAACAACAACAACCAGAGCCAGGACAAAAGGTAATAAAGGAATTGAACGTCAATTTCCAGCCAATTTTGGATAATAATAATATGTGTAAAACCCCTTCTATATGTTGTGTTTGGCAGCAGTCAGATGTTTATTTCTTGCTCTCTGTTAGTAACAGTCTCTAAAGTTCCTTGGCAGAGGAAAAGGGGGTAAATGTGCTAGCAATTAGCACAAAGGACATCCAATGCTTCTCTGCTTTCCCCCCCAGTAGAAAGCCATCACACACCGCTAAACACCAGATCAAAGGCTTGTGCTCTACCCCTCTATTAGAGATCACACGGCCGCATTTTTAAATGTAGCTTACAGAAACCCTCCCACTTTGTGCCCCAGCAGCATGTAAACTGGTCACGTGAGGAGATTATTCACTCATTGCCTTTTCGGGAAACAAAAAAACCAAATACCCTCCAAATAAGGCCAGAAATTCCAAAACGCTGCTGTAATTAGATATCTGCGGCATTGTTTCTCAGCACTTTAATACTGACTGTCTGAGAGCTGGAATCTAGGTTTGAGGGCATGAAGCTGTATAAACCCACCAGAGGCAGAACTCTATTCATAATGTCCTAAGAGAGTCTCAGAGTTCAACATGTTTTGTTTGTTTGTACAGAATGTTAGATTGATTCCAATGGGATTATCTTTCGGGGGAAAACAGTTTAAATTACAAAACATACCTCAGGGCAAAAGCAGTTGTACCATTTTTGGCGTGAAATACATAAGGGGATGATTTTAGAGAAAAATATCAAAAACATCCATTAGATCTGACAGAATCACACAACACTCAGGGGTTATTGATTTGACAACGCCCACAACACTGGCTGCAGGGCGTCATGTATTTGACGAACTTGTTCAAGAACAGATTTTTCTGAAACAGAGGCGCAACTATGAATGACATAAATATCATTCACTTTATCGTTTATTCTTAAACGGATATTAAAATGCCAAACATATGTTCGCCTTGCCTACAAATCTATCTTTCCTAAAAAATAATGAGGAACATGAAGTGCACATTTCATTTCATTTCAAACCTTTACTTATGCAGGTGAATCCCATTGAGATCATTGATCTCTTTTTCAAGGGTGACCTGCTGCAAGTAGGTTCCACATGAATACATATAAACATAACAGAAAAACTAAAAGGACATCATACAGCATATTTACAGCGACTACAGTTTACATAGCTAGTAACATTTACAGGTTCCAACAGTTTCCGATTGGATGGCATCTATCCTTGGTTTAAAAACATTTAGTGGAACCAGATTGCTCAGCTTCCATTCCTTTTGCAGACTGTTCCAAGACAGAGGAGCTGCGCATCTAAAAGCTATCTTGCCTAATAGTCCTAGCAGTTGGCACATTTAACAAAACCACAGCATGTGATCTCAGGCAATAACTACTTTCAATTCGCCGTGAGATCAGGGAGCAGATGTAGGATGGAAGTTTCCCTAACATGGCTTTGTATATAGAAATGTACCAGTGACTGAGCCTCCTTACAGTTAGCGAAGGTACATACTGTACTGTAAGTGCGAAGATTTAAAGTGCTTTGTGTAACACTGCCCTGAAGGACTTATTACCCAATACATCAATACATGGCAGATATTGGCTTTGCTGAAACACAGTTAGTTTCCAGCTGAATGTGCTCTTTGCTTTCGTGTAATAAAGAACGTAAGTTGGTGCATTCTCATTTTTAACTTGATAATGTACCATAATATATACAAATCATTCAAATAGAGCTTGTTTTAATACTACAAAACATTTCGGGGGGAGATTCCACAAAATCCCGTCAAGCACCAAATCCATTTTTATCTGATACATTTTTGAATACTTGTTTATGAAATGGGCCCTGTACTCCTGGCATGTTGTAACAGTGGCCATTGGGCAAAGCAAGATGAGTATTTTTATTTGATTGTCCTTTACGTTAGGTGAATCCTAACCTCACAGAAAACCATGTTTCCCATCCCCCACAGTATGGGACTCAAAAGGGATTCCTTTACAAATGTTACAGGCATGGTTATGGCAGGTTAAGGCCCTAAAGATAATACGATTGCATGTGACAGTGAGCCGAATATCAGCCAAAACAAAAGATGGTACATTCTTCTATGTTTTTATACAGCTGAAAAAGCCTGGATTCAATCCTCAATCATGTATTTTGAAACATCAAACAATGATTAGAAACAATAGTGGCTTCTAATAATCATCTAAAGGATAATCAAATATTCTAAATAATAAGATTTGAAAGGTTACGTTGTGTTTTTGACTGTATGTTAATACTGAATACTCTTGTTAGCAGCAAAGCTAACACATTTGTTAGCAGCAAAGCTAACACATGTGCTAACAAGAAACAGCTTTTGAGTGATATCTCTGTCCTCTCTCTCTACTATTAGTTGATGGATTGCTACGAAATTTGGTTCAGACATTTATGTTCCCCTCAGGATGAATTGTAATAAATGTGGTGTTCCTCTTACTTTTCATCTTGCGCCGCCATCAGTTTGTTGAATACTTTGATTTATGATCAAATTCCCACAAAACTAATGACATTCCAACAGCCTCAGCTCTTCTTTGTGCTTTTTAATTAAACGTTAGCTTGCTATGATGCTAAACCATATGGTGAATGTTATATCTGCCGTACAACAGGATGTTATCTAGTCTCTCATTAGCAACAATAGCAGTGTTGACTCTCAGAAAAAGGACATTTTACACTGCACAGGTGCTGTTTGGAGTCTGTTATCAAGCTGTCATCGGCGTGTTCATGTTGGTGGAAATGATGTCAGAAACCACCTGTGTGTTAGCAAGGTCAGGGAAGCCTCATGCTTTTCACTCATTAGTCGGTGATATTTTCCAGCCATGGCAGGTCAACAGAAAGGCTGCTGGGATTGGAGGCCAGCGAGAAAGAAGGAGTGAGGACAGCTGTTTCCAGGACGGGAAGGAGTGAAGCTCGCAGCAACCACCGAGAGGTAAGCACACCAAGTACTTCTACTATAGTGTACTATCAACACTACACAGGTAGACCATACATTTATTTTCTAACCCCCACATTCCACATAATATGTCACCACAGACATTTTCATATCTATTTTTCATATCATCCAATACATTTAAATGGTTGGAAGCATTGATCAGACGGAGAGGCTTTTCGAGTCTCTCCGCTTCCTATTTCTCCTAGGGACATATTTCGTGACAAATAAAATAAAAGTACGTTGGTCAATAGCGACAGAAAAATCATTGGGTTCTCCTTTCTGGTAGCCTCGGCCCATTCACAAGAATGCGCTGAATTTCTTAAGATGTGGACCAAGCGTCAACTTGGACATAAGGACAAACTGATAACAATGTTGTGCTCAAAGGTCACTGTCAACAAAGTTGGACTCCATTTACATGCCTATCAACTTATCATTTATAACACAGTACAGGAAAGAACCCCCCCCCCCCATCCATAAGCATATTAGGGCCCCTTTAAGAAGAACATTTCCTCAACACGTAAAAAAAAAACCTTCGCCTATTTTTTATTATAAATCACCTGAATGCTTTTCATTGGACAGTGTCAATATTGAATCCATCCAAAATGAGTTATGGGTCAGTCACCAGGTCTCCTCCCTGTTGGACGAGCTTGAAATACCTTCAGGGTTAGTCACCCAGGAGGTGTGTTTAATTAAACAACACACAGTAAATACTTCCAAATCACCAAAGCAACATCTTTGTGTGATTTCTACAAGTTTCTGCATGTTTAATCTTTCTTGTTGTAAAAACATTGATTACGCTCACACAGTGCAGGTTAACGGAGAGTTTCTTGCTTGGAGTTAAATGAGATGATAGAAACCACTCAAATGAAGCGGCAGACACATTTTTTTTTAATCATTTTAAAAGTGAAAATAAAGGGCTAACTATGGTTAATAAGACATGTACAGTACAAATAAGCTATGTAATAACTAGCTGTCGGGCACAAACTGTAAGTGTGAATGAGGTCATTATGTTTGGACGGATAGGGGCCTGAGAGGAAGGGGTTGTCACGTTGCTTTGTGGAAATACCTGACATCGTTTCTGAAAAAAGCATATACACCCCTTGTGAAGTGACCTTTATTGTTGCAACTTTGGTACTGTTTTTGTAGCTTATTATAGGAACATAATTGCCAAAAAACTGCCATAGAATTATTTAAAAAAAACGTTAAAATAAATTCCACTTCCACCAATGTAATGTTGAATTGTTCTAACCAACATCAGTCCTGATTGCTACAAAATATTAACTTATTTTAACATTTTCAACCTTCTTTTACACAATGCCACTGCTCTTTACACAACATAGTCTTTTTTCCTCACAGTCTTAGATATGTGTTTTTATAGAAAATGCATGATTACTAAATGATGCAATACGTCAAAACACAAAGAGATACAGAAAGAACATTGTTATTGGAAAAGTACAGCCCTTAGGGGATCAACAACATGGTGTTTGGGACATGTTCCTACAATTGAAGTGGTTCAAAATGGCTTCCAAATATCTGTCAAACTGTTGCTATACATTAAGAGGTTAAGAATCTAGGTATCCGTATTTTGGCTTAACATTTTATAATGGACTTAGCGTAGTAGCTGAGGTTAAACTTCTTAAACTTAAATTCAATTGACATAAAGTATGCATTAACAAAGCCAAAATGATTGAAAGCATTTAAAATAATTGGTTTCAGGGCGACTTCATCATACGTAAGAAACCCAGTTCCTGACTGAGCTTCCATTTGATAGTAATGGCCATGAACAGGAATGGCTGATTAATCTCGAGGTGGGTTTGACAGGATTAACAGCAGTCACTGTTTCCAGCTGCGCTCCGCCTGCCCCGGGCTGGTTTCAACATGATTCACACAACCAGGTGTTACTCAGAGAACAACACCATTTCAAAGATGAAACTCTGCACAAAGTTGATCTCTTTTTTTCATCTGTCAACAAATCAGGACTTGATTTCTTCAAGTATCCTGCATCGTAACAACTCAAGATTCAGTTAGTGTAAAGAAGGCGATGAGAGTTTGGCATGAGACGCGTGGAAGAGTGGATCCTGCCGTGTCAAGGCTTGTGTTTGCTCCGAGCATGTGTGCCAGTGGGAGCGTGTGTCGGCAGGTGGGAGAGAAGTGGTGATTCATTCGGAGCTGCATTTTGTTTGTGAACAGAACTGGTTTTGATGCCTCGAAGGCGTTCAGCCCACCTTTCGTTCCGAGTGTGTGTGTTGTAATCTGGGAGAGAGCATTCCTCTTACAGACTTTTTCCAGGGAAGACCTAAAACAAGATCATGTCTGAACTGTGACTCTGCAGCAAGTAGTGGAAGTATTCAGATGGTTTACTGAAGTAAAAGTACTAATACCACACTGAAAAGACTCCACTACAAGTAGAAGTCTCAACATCTCAAAGTATTGATTGTGCAATAAAAGTAGTTAAAGTATACACTGCCCATCATTAAATCTTTAGGAGCATCTCTGACTCACGTGACGGCTCGTATTGACTGAACCCGATAAACTCAGTGTCGTGCTTGTGAATGACAGTCACTGTGTGTTGTTTGGGCTAGACCTTAGTGATTAAGGAGGTGAGTTAACATTTACAAACGTCTGTCTGTGTGATGGTATCTAAAAAGCAAAAACAAAAAGCAAACCAAGTCAAGATAAGCAGTTAAACCAGGCTTATTTCAGCAAGTCAAGCGCTTCAATTCAGAAAACCCTGTGTCAGTAAGCGAGGCCTTTGCACTACCATCATTATAACTACTAGGCTACTATGTTTTGTTGTTGCACTAACCGGCACATTACTTTAATATCGCACATATGTGTGTGTGTAAAAGTATGTACGTATAACTAGAAATCTTCCTTAAACATTTAGCTTTTCCAATGTATTTCCCCATTTGTGAATAATATTACAAATTGAATAATTAGGATAATAAATACAAAATAATATTTGTAAAGCAGCTTGCATATATATATACAAACATATTTTTCAAATGATTTCCTTTATAAATAATGACAATAATACACTTTTTGTATAGCACGTTATTCATATATGATAAATAATAATAAAGTATTTAATCAGTCTAAACATTGGTTTAAAAAATGTAAGATATAATACACAGACACATTATACAGGAAAATGATTGTACATATAAATGCAATGCATTGAAGTAATACACTGGGTTGTTTGAATGGTGATGTGTATTTGCAATGCTAGTCTGTATAATGTCCTGAACCTTGAACCTTCATTGGGGGGTAATCGGCTATCGTTAGGTTTGACTCATTAAGAGCGAAATCACGAGCATAAACAACGCAAGAGCAGTAATGGCATCAATGTCTAGGTCCGCAGCGATATCACCCGGAAGAGATAGAGGCACAACAAGTCAGCTGCACTCAGTTTGTTCCTGTGTTTGTTGGTAACGTGACATATTGGGTCCACATCCCACGTGAGTTATGTAAACGCTCTTAATAAAGTGGGTTCTTTTACTTGGTTAATATTGTGAAAGTAAAGTAATTACCTTTAGATTGTCCATCGGCCACCTACTTCATTAAGATCACATACAGCATTCAGTGTGTTGACTTTGCAGATTATTTCATATTTAAAAAGTATGATTCTAATAGGCAACCCATATGTAGTGTAAACTTTACATTTACATTAGGAACTTTAGGGGAGGAACCTTCAAAATGGTGAAAGTAAACCTATTTCCTCTAAATATTGCTGTCCTTTTTTTAGAAACAAAAGGTTAACTGTAATTGTTGTTTCATGAAACACCCCTCAAGAACACAGTCTTGTCTTTACCTTTACATTTTCCTTCACATTACATTCATGTGACAAGTGCTTAATGTTACAGGTCTGTGTTTCAAAGAATTAACAAAATAATCCATGTTTGACTTCAATTTGTATGAACCGTGTAATCCTGGTTGACTTTGTTAGGCTAATTCACAATAAACGCTGCTTCTCTGAGTCACATTAACCCTTAGATGCACGAGTGACTCTTTCATAAGTGGGTCAAAAAGGACCCGTATTAGAATAATATGTGTTTTTATGCCATTTTTGTCATTTTGGTTCAGAAAAATCGGTTGTATAATATTTAGTATTATATTTTGGTTCACACTAGAAATATTTTATATTTAATATTTCACATTTTTGTCACATTTTGAAAGTTTTCCCATAGGATTCCATAGGAAATGCATGCGGGTCATTTTTGACCCACTTATGGAAGCTTGGGGTAGTAATACAAAAACTACAATTTCTTAAAATGTACATTTAAAACATGTTTTTTGAGGAATAGCTGGAATATGAAATGATAAAAAAATGTAATTACAAAGATACTTCAAGAAAACCACCTCACCGGGTCAAAAAAGACCCACTTATGCATCTAAGGGTTAATGAAACACCAGTGGGAGGGTAACTTTGGTATTTTCCAACCTTGGCCCTATGTTTTTGTGTCTAAGTGACGAATAGAAAAACTCAATTTAGTATTAGGTGAAAGTTGCAGTCACTTGTATGTAAAACTCAATAATCAATCAATATGCAGTATGTCTACTAAGAAGTGAATATGCAAGAGGACAATGGTGGAAAAGAGAGATTTGAAAAGGGGAGTGCTGGGAAGAGTTATTTTGTTGGCATAGGAGAAAAATAAAGCACTTGTTTGAACATTAAAGCATGTAAACATGTCAGAGTAGAGGCATATAATACAAATATGAACCTGGAAATGAACGCAAAAAAAACATAGGAAGATGGAGTCCTTGTTGAAAATAGAGAAGTAACCCTTTCAAGCTGGTGTAGAAAACAAGAGTACAAGTACATTTATTTGGGCACAGATGGTGTTCACTGTGGCAGCTGCTAATCTTTGATTAAACAGACAAGCTCATTCCAGAGGATTTGCCCTTTAAATACACTCGGCAGCACATTTCATCCCATGGGAGGATTTATGTGTCTTTGGGTGCGTTTGTTTTGGTAGCCAGGAGAAGGTCAAAAGAGCCTGTCCGGAGTTCATTCAGGCTGAGATTCCCAAGACAGCCTCCTCGTCCTCCCCCACTCTCCACCTCCCCTCCAGCTTTGGGAGGCTTCTTCCCCAAACAGAGGACAGGCTCTGTCTGCAGCGGTCAGCGATTGTTTGGGAAGAAGAAGTGGAAAAAAAGCCCAGAGCACTCTGTCCCTCCATGTGTTGTGTCCTTGGATGGTTTTCAATGTAAATGCCAGGAAAAGAAAACAAAGAATGTTCTGTAAGTGGTCATTTTTCCCATTGAAGTTGTTATATAAGAAGGAGAATGAGTTCTTTCAAGTAAACAAAATGCTTCTTTCAATAAATGCTTTGTAAATCAGACTTAAAAAGAGATATATTCTCTACTTCTCTTTGCCAGCATGGAAGCTGATCTGAAGAAGCACGCAGGGACTTTGGGACTTTGTAGCATCATTTTCAATAGAAAAAGCCATGAAGTATCAGGGATTATGTTGCATTTAAAACCTTTTCATGCATTCCACATAGCCAAATGCAGTCATCCGTGTGCAGTTGAGTTGTGATGTGAGTAAGAGTTTAACAGGCAGTGTAGAAAAGCCTGTTGGGCTCCCCGCGGTGCTCTACAGCAGGCCTAATCCTTACAGCTGACGTCCCTGCCAAGGATCCAGACTATCGGTTACTCTGCTTTAAGGAATGCAGGCCGCACATACAAACTGCCACCGTCTTGATTCAGAAAACACCTCAGCTCTTAAAGGGGCAGGTCATCCTAAAAGCTAAAATATATATTTTTCACTTTAGCTGCCGTCTATCAATTTAGACTGTTTTGTGTGAGTTGCAGTGTTTGAGATACGAGTATAATGGAACTAGATGAAACTTGGCTTAAAAATGCATTGGCAGTGTATCTTTTATTCTATTGGTCCAATAATCGATTGATTTAGTCTTATTCAACTTCCATTTCTTTAGTAGATTAGATAGAATCAAGACGATATATAATTAATTTTCAGGTTCATATTTGTATTTAGTTCCTCTACTGGGACATGTCTCCATGCTTTAATGTTCAAAAAGCTCTTTATTTATCTCATACTGCCTGTGCTGCAGCACCTCTTTTCACCCTCTGTCTGAAACCAGAGCCCAGTCTGCTCTGATTGGTTAGCTCTGTTGTGATTAGTCAACCGCTTAGAAATGTATCAGAAATGTCCCGCCCCTTCGCATATCACAAACCCATGGGTTTGGAGCGCTGGCCAATAGAAAGTAATGCTAAGAGTTAGGCAGTGATGTCATTATGTTACAGAAGTAAACAAAGGAGTCCAATGGAGGTGATCAGGCAGGGGGGGGGGAGTGTGTGGGAGATACACTTTTGGGGATTTCAGACCATTGACATGCACATAAAAGTTACATAGCATACTACAGGAAAGGGAAAACCACAAACAGCATAAAAGGGCCTCTTTAAATCAACTGATCAATAAGTCGATGAACATGTACAGTGTGAGTGTTAATCGACTCAGAATTTCTTTAGTGGAGGACAGCTCTAGTCTCTCTGTTTAGTTAGAATATTCCAAAAGACCTTGTTGTGGACAGCTTTCTACCAAACTATACCTGCAAACGTTATCATCACGCAAAAGGAAAAGAGGATCCATCCAGCTAGCGAACACTCACAGCTTAGCCAAGGAGAACACCTTTCATTGTTACATGTCGTGCTGTCATGACAAGGTTCCCTCTTCCTTCGATAGGGAAGAAGAAGAAAGGTTCCTACGTGCAGACATCTTGTTCAACACACGACAGCTCTCACATAAACAATCTAGACTGATAAATAGCACTACATGTAAGAGAGCAAATATATATGTGTGTCCCTTTTTAAGATAATAAGCACAACAAAGCTTTTATCATCCTATGTTTTTATTCTACAGAAGCTCCAGTCATGTGGAGACATCACCCAGCTCACCGCACCTCCACCCCAGAGAAGAGCCAAGTCTCTGGACCGCAGGACGTCCGACACCATCATGACGGTGAGACACCAAACGGATCGTATTTTGTACTAACAATTGCAAAACAAAATACTGATTACTTGTGGATGCAAATAAAAGCTTCATCAGTAGAGGTATCGACAAAAACTATTACAAATACATCACAATGAAGCGGCCATAAAGACTTGAAAAGCTTCATTCCCTCACAAGTTACTGTTGTTTATGGCAAAGATGTTAACATTGTGTTTCGTTACAGCCAGATTTATTGAACTTCAAAAAGGGTTGGATGGTCAAACTGGATGGAAGTGGGCAGGTAAACCAATCTGTCCTAAATCAAATGATGTTATTGATGGAAATCATTTTTGATTCTGTTTGTTTACAACTTCTCACTCATTTGTCTTTTGGTTCCCTCTAGTGGAAGAAATCTTGGTTTGTGCTGTCCGCTGACAGTCTGAGGTACTACAAGGACTCACTAGCTGAGGAGGTATTTTGATATTAATTAAAGTTTATAGAAATAAAATAAAAAGTGTTTATTTGAAGACATTCCCATATATTCTGCTTCTTCCCCTCAGGCTTCACATCTTGAAGGTGAAATCGACCTCACAAAATGCTTCAATGTGTCTGAGTTCTCGGTGCAGAGGAACTACGGCTTCCAGATCCATGTAAGACAATGTTTCCTACACTAGAGAAAGCTCAAAATGTTGTATTAACATAAAATGAAGCTTAATGTTTGTTTTAGACCCCAAAGGGTCTCTACACGTTGTCAGCCATGACTTCAGGGATACGTAAGAACTGGATCCAGGCTCTGATGAAAAACGTCCGTCCAGCTAAAGCCCCTGATGTAGCCAGGTAAAGTGGCTCAAATATATTATTCTAATTCAAATGTATCAATATAACCAGGGGTGAACATAACTTATTTAGTGAGTTACTCAGATGAGTACCAGGAGACAGCGTTTGGTACTCAACCCACACGAAGCGTGGTCCTCCTCAGTGTCTCCTTCACTGTCCTCTATTTACACTTCTTGCATGCTAGATGATGAAGATGATGAAGATGCACCTCCCTGTCTCTTTTTAAGCCTCCGATTTGCTTTCTCCAAAACTTGTTGCCAAAACTGTGAATTTCCTGAGGCCAAGTTGAAGGATCAAATACTAAGAAATTATCACATGACTTGAAGTCATATCTGATTTCAGATGTGGGAAGTTACTAAGTACACTTATTCAAGTAGGCTACTGTACTTAATATTAAGTACAATTTTGAGATATTTGTACTTTACTTGACTTTGATCTACTTTGTAAAATTAGCTGCACCTTTACCAGCTTTGAGAACACTTTAATGATCAATCATTACAAAACATAATACTTTTCTAATTTTACTTGAGTAACATTTGGAATGCAGGACTTTTACTGTAACAGAGTAACACTCTGGTACTTCTACTTTTACTCAAGTACAAGATCTGAGTACTTCTTCCACCTCTGTCTGATTTCAAACTCTTCCATAACACCCTGAGTAAGTTGGCAACTGTGTGTTTTACTCCACCTTGTTGTAAATAAAACTGCAGCAGCTTGACCACAGAGCGTGAACGTTGTGATCAGCTGATTTTGCGCAGTTCTCCAGTGTGTGCGCGGGGCACAGAAAGTGCACAGGGGAGTCTCCCACTGCAGCCAGTTGGCGGAGTTTTGGCACAATTCTGTTGTTCATACCGACGTTAACCCTGTCTGTGCACATGGTGAACAACTCTGTCGTCCAGTGATCTAAGCCTCTGCCTCCTGTAAAGCTTCACAGGTCTGTCGGTTATGTCCTGCGCGGCTCGGCCAGCACCCAGTACAATCAGTCATAGAAAGTCAGAAGTTTTTTTGCAGGGAGCGAAACGGCAACGTAGCTGCTTAATGTCTTTGTTCTTTTGACATAGTAGTTTACTCCATTGAGTGTTGACAAGAAACACGTGTAGACGAAATGTGTTTTTGTTTTGATGTTTTGAGGTACGCAAAGGTGCGTAGTGACACAAGTGACGTTACGCAATTCAGATTTTTGCCGCGCATGCAGTGTGAACAATATATTATTACAAGAACATTTACTGCATAACGTAATACAAAATGTATGTAATCAAGTTCTGTCTTATCACTTGGGTACATTTACTTTTCACCACTGTACGCTATAGTTTTATGATCTACTGTCTAATTTAATATCACATTTTCAAATAGATATAAATACAAATTGTAATTTACTGCTTGTACCAACACAATTTGTTTGATTAACAAAAGATTGGGTGGTCCGACTTACAGTCAAAAGAAGAGTTTTAATGTATTAACTGTCAAAAGCACTGCAAACACAAAACGCTGCAAATAAAAAAAACGCTGGAAGAAGCTCACCTGTTACCTGTTACCTGTTACCTGTTTCCTGTTTCCTGTTTCCTGTTTCCTGTTTCCTGTTACCTGTTTCCTGTTACCTGTTACCTGTTTCCTGTTTCCTGTTTCCTGTTTCCTGTTTCCTGTTACCTGTTACCTGTTTCCTGTTTCCTGTTTCCTGTTTCCTGTTTCCTGTTACCTGTTTCCTGTTACCTGTTTCCTGTTACCTGTTACCTGTTTCCTGTTTCCTGTTACCTGTTTCCTGTTACCTGTTTCCTGTTTCCTGTTACCTGTTACCTGTTTCCTGTTTCCTGTTTCCTGTTACCTGTTTCCTGTTTCCTGTTACCTGTTTCCTGGTTGTAAGTGTTTTGTCATTATATTTGAAATGACTAAGTTAGTTACGTTAGTTGTTAGATGTGTTTTTGAATTTGCATCGTGTGTTCTTCCCGAATGGAAATGTTTTACATTACCATTCGCTGAACAATAAGCGTATCCCTGTGTTTTGAAAGTATCATTTTTACATTTCCTTTAAATTGTGTAATCGTTGTACTGCTCTAATAAAGAGAGTTGAACTGAATGTTTCCCATCCACAATCTAATCATTACTATGTGTTGTGATCAGTTTACCGGGCCTCCACAGTCCACTTGAAGCTCTCCCCAGACCAGATGTGACTCAGGACTCTCTGCCCACTGACATCTCCTCAGAGAGAGACCCTCACCCAAAGCACAGCAGTGTGATGGAGAGACGGAGGGAGGGACGCAACAAAACCTTCGACTGGGCCGAGTTCAGGGCTCAGAACAAACCCGCCCTGGACCATCAGAGGACTAAAGCGCTGTGCCCGCTGGAGTTAGGAGAACTGGAGAGGAGGAAGAGGAGGGAGGAGCGGAGGAGGAAGTACGAGAGCATGCTGGGCTTCCCTCTGGGATGGGAGGCGATTGGAGATAAAACCGCAGATGGATCACTGAGTCTGAAATCACAGCAGAAATTGGAGGAAGAGATCGACGAGTGCTGGAAGCAGGTGGAGAAGACGATGTTCAGAATGGACAGGAGTATCCCGCTGTTTCCTGAAACTGAAGAACCTGTGGAGCTGCTGGACAGCTACAGGACGGGGGTGAGTGCTGTAGTCTCTCACTAGGGACATTTATTTTTCCTATCATTTTGGCTGTGATAAAGCATGTGGAATACTTTGTTCCCACAAATATTGGAATTTAAACCTCAACTTCTTTACTAAAGTGTGTATTTAAAAGAAAATCTGAACCTTAAAGGGGCCCAATAAAGCTCTTTGGGGTTTCCCCTTTCCTGTAGCGTGTGATATACTGGAGGTATGTGTGCATGTAAATGTTCTGCAAAGGCTCACATCCCAACGTTTATGATCAGGACTGATAATTGGTTAAAAGACTCAACTTAGTAAAAAAGGAAAATAATATGAATATGTAATGTTTTTATCCTCTAAGCAACAAGGGTCAAATATTGCTCCAACTCATAACATCATTTGTGAACTGGATTTTTCTCATCCACAAAGGAGGAATCCTACTCCTTCATGTTTTGGTTTCATCATTGTAAAATCTCAACATGTAATTATTGGTGATTATTTATATGAATTGAATGGTTTCCCATTAAAGATGGAGGATCTGCAGGCCCAGCTGGCAGAGTCCGAGTGTCGCAGACTGGAGATGGAGGCTCAGCTGACTGCAGCAGGATGTCAGCAGGTCGGCCACACGTTGCATCTTTATCTACTTCCTATTTTGTTCCTATTCTTTACGTTTTCATACCTACAATGCTTATTTCTTTTAACCTATCTCTGCTGTCTTCCCTTAGCTGGACCCTCCTCTAACTCCTGAATCGGTTTTCTCCCCATCGGACATAAATGTAAAGACACTAAACGGATACGCACAGACCCTGAAGGATGTGTGCACAGACAGCAGAGAACAACAGAGCATCGTCAGCATGCAGGAGCAGCTCAGCTTTGTCCCGCCTTCATTAAATCCTCAAGCCCCCAGCATCTGGCTGCATGACGCAGAGGGCAACTTCACAGACCTGGGGGACTTTCTTCCTGAGACAGAGGACACACCTGTTTTACTATCACCTGCATCAGATAGCGAAGACTCATTTTCTCAGAGTGACGGACAAACAGATTTAAACGTTGCGACATTGAACCACCAGAATCAGCTGGACAGAAGTGAGCAGGCTCCCAGTGCAGAAATACAAAACTGTGAATCATTGGTTCTGCAGACGCTGGAGGAGGGAGATGACAAACATCTGAACGGCTGTGTCGAGCAACACCTACCGTCAGACCCGGAGCTGGTGAGGAGGCTTTCCCAAGAGGTGGAGCTGCTCACCAGCCAGAAGGAGGCTCTGAACCAGCGCAACCAGGAGATGCTGAACCAGCTGACAGAGGCAGACCGAGAGATAGAGAGGCTCAAAGTGGAGCTCAGCAGCAGGTACACTGAACCCCATCACCTCCCTGAAGGAGAGCAGCTGGGACAAACTAGGGTGGAAGTTCTGGAGATGGAGGTCAGCTCAAGAGAGCAGCAGCTCCTGGAGGCGCAGACCTTAATCAGCTCCCTGGAGGAGAGTCTGAGGGAGACGGAGGCCATGCTGCAGCTGAGTTCTCCAACAGAGGGAGCTCCACAGGAGAGCAAGGGGTATCTGCTGAGATGTTTCGAGGCCACCGAGGCAAAGCTGACGGCGTTGGAGAAGCAGCTAGAGCAATCGGAAGCAACCTGCAGGGAGCTCCAGAAGCAGAACGCAGAGCAGAAGGGAGCGGAGACATACTACCGTGAATCAGCTGCGGAGGCCAAGGCAGAGGTCAGGAGGCTGAATGAAGAGCTGGAGGAGAAGGAGAGTTCGAAAGATGGAGATACATGTGTTTCTGGTGAAGAAAGGATACGGCAAGTGATAAACGGGATGGTCATGAGGTTGAAAGCTTTGGACAAACTACTGGAGGTGATCGAGAAGTTGGATTTTGGTTCGGGAAAGGAGGAAGAGCTTACAGTGGAGGGTGAGTTAAAGTGGGAGGAGCAGTTTTGGAGATTACTGCACGACAAAGTGAAAGTAAACCCCTCGGAGCTCAAAGAGGAGAAACGTGTGGAAGAGCTTCTCAGTGAGGTGACAGAACGTGTGATGGTGGAGAAACAAATGCTGCTGTCAGGGCATCGTCTATTTTCTGAGACATGCCCAGATGAAGGCAGGGAAAGTCTAACAGATCTGGATATGAATTGGAATACTTCAAGTGAGATGGAAACCGAAGAGACGGATGAAAGTAGGATATTTGATTGTACTAGCAAGCTGTATGAGATGGGACATTTTAGAAGCGTCACACAGATGAAAATACATGTTCTAAATCACCTTGCATCCTCTGTTGGCACCTCAGCACAGGACAAACTCCAGCTGACGGCTGTCCTTCACTTTTCTGAGCATCCGATGTCTGGGTTCATTCAATCTGCAGCGACTGAAGCGGCACACTGCTATCATTTAGCCAGGCTTCACTCAGAATACGGGAGGCAACTAGAGGAAACCAGACAGAAATCGCTCACCTGCAGCAACTGTGTCCGCTTAATGGAAGAAAACAGGGAGCTGAGAGAAAGATTGTCAAACATCGAAGCACGACAGCTGTCAACGGGGGATAAGATAAACGCAGGTTGCCAGACAGAAGACGCCTACCAACGGGAATCAGACATTGAGCTGCAGGAAAGTATTCCAGATGAAAGAGGGGAAGAAGAGGAGATGGTTGAGTGTCCAGAAATCCCTCTTCCATGTGCTGAAGGTCAGTTTGGAATCGAGGAGAGAGCAGATGCAGAGAGAAAGGATGCATCTCATAAAGAAACGTGTCCTGTATGCATGGAGTCAGAGAAAGAGGTTTTACTGCTGAGGAGAAAAGTGGAGGAGCTGGAGGAGCTGCAGGTTGTCATGGAAGAGGAGATGAAAGAAGAGCTTCATGGGAAAATGAGTTCTGTTCAGACACAACATGAGAAGGAGTTGGAAAGACTGAAGGTAAGCAAAGCACAAGGGGTTTACAAACACAGCTTCTTCAGGCTTAAGAAGCCCTTAGTTCCATATTTAACGATCATTTGACCCATCCCTCATAACAGACATGCATATCAGATTTTAATTAAACTGATTTAATCCGTTTTAAAAGACGTAAACTAATGAATAACAACACATTTCCAACATGAAACAGGCAAATCAATATTTTGTAAGTCTTTATTTATTTATTTTGACTGGCTGCTTTCACCCAAAAAGTTTTAAAATAATATAGGTGTGAAAGAGAATGACTTAACGCCCTGAAGGTAATGAGTATGTCACTCACATGAACATCTCCTCCAGGCCACATGTGAGCGCGGCTTCGCCTCCATGGAGGAGTCTCAGCTGAAGGGGGTGGAGGAGCTGCAGCATCAACACCAACAGGAAGTGGAGCGCCTCCTGGTGGAGAGAGACAGGCTGCTGGAGGAGGAGAGCGCTGCTACTGCCACTGGTGAGGAGCTGTCAAAAATGCACTTTAAATCCATTGTAATGCCACATTTTTACCATCGCCTTTTTAGATCTTATTAATTTTTTACTTTATATTTTCATAAAGGTTTTTATTCTTTAGACGTCTAGTTCTTAAGTTAACAAAGACACAAGCTGAGATGACTTAATCCTTAACCTGTTCAACCCAGAGGCCCCCGCCCATGCCCATGCCCATGGGGGCCTCCGGGTTTTTTTTTCTTCATGAAACTGTGTCTCAGGGCTTCTTAACATTTAAAAACCTATGAATGTGTCATACCCACTTAAGGGGAAGAAACTCAGCGACTGACGATACGAACCATTTTTACCGAAACAAAACACAAGTCTGACAAGAAGCGTCTAAATGAGCCCTGAGCGAAAAAATGCTAACACACTTAGCACAGAACTCTAGGTATGATCAGAATACCTTTACTAGTCCCACAGAGGGGACATTTGCATCGTTACAGCAGGAAAGAGCCACAGACAGCTTAATCTTACATATGTTAACAAAAAAAAAGTACTAAGTTATGATATAATAATAAAAAATAATAATAATACCCTTATTACATATCGGATCTGCACAACCTCTCTAAAAAGGTCAAATGTCACTTGTTTTGCATCAATCTTGATACAGGGTACTTATTATATGTTATAGTTTGGATTCCTAAAGCTTTTAGTCTACTATCCCATCATTCAAGGGTGGTTTTCACTAAAAGTAATGTTTTATTTTTTACTACTGTATGTTCAATCTGAATTTACTTTAAAATAAAACATTCTATATTGATTGGGACTTTTCTACATCCAACTCGCAGATTTATCATTGCTTTGAGAAAGAAGATTATTAATTTACCCCTTTTAGAAGTGAACTATCACCATGAAAAGTAAATGATTTAGCTAATTATTATTCTTCTTTCAGCAATTGAGGCTATCAAGAACGTCTACCAGCTGGAGTTGGAGAGGGAGGTGCAGAGGAGATGTCGCTCAGAGAACAGCAAAGGAAACACACACCTGGAGGACATGTGCAGACAACACAGGTACATCTTCTATGTTGTCCAAAACAAATCTGATATGTTGACATGTATTGTAACTGTTGTGTACAGATTGCAGTTTATTTAGAATATTTCTGTGTGTTTGTAAAGTGAGGAGCTGGCCTCGTACCAGCGGGAGCTGGAGGTTCTGTCCCAGCAGTTCTCTCTGAAATGCCTGGAGAGCGGCCATCTTGTGCAGGCCCTGGATGCTGAGAGGAAGGCCTTGTGTCAGTGCCAGCAGGAAAACCAGGACCTGAGGACCAGGAACCAGGTGAGAGCTGCGATGCACGATGGCTAATACCCGCAGAGAGAATAATACATTCTCAAAGCGGCCGCAAAGGGTCAAATGCTCCCCCAACTGCACTGCCAAGCAAATAGTGTCTTAGTCATTTACATAGCTTTACAGGAATACTTAACCGATAAAAAAACCATTTGAATATCAATAGGTCAAGCCGTGTTATAGTTCAAATTTTTTTTATTCTTTTCACATGGTGACTCAAGAATTGAAGTGTTTCATATACAGCATACCTATATCTCACACAACGCGTGCAGTATATCCAGTCTTTTGCTCATTACTTTACAAACACATGACTTTTGACTAAAACGGCCGATGGGCTATTTAAACCCATCAGAGTGTGATTGAGATGAAAGCCTCATTGTGGTCTTGTTTCTGATGTTGTCCTCCAGGAGTTGAGCGGTCACCTGGCAGCAGAGATCACCAGACTGTGTTCTCTGGCGAAGCAGGACGCTCTGCCGCTCAGTCAGGGGATGGACCGCTACGAAATGGAGGTAAGTCTTCTCTTTTAAATAAGTCTTGTGTGGAGATGGAGTAAGATAAAATAATATGAAACATGAAAGTATTTATAAAGTTTATACAAAAGGACAGTGTTATTTCAATGTTTTGTTGTTTTTGGTGAACATATCTGATTGCAACTTATGAACTGTCGGGACAAATATAGGGATCAAATATAAACATTAAAAAAGTGTAAATGAATGGATATTCATTTATTTTAGAGACTGATCGCAAATGAAAGTAAACATAAATGTAGTAAATGTATATGCATAATGAGAAGTCATCTGAAAGACCATAGCCAGAGCATCCGACCTTTTAAAGTGTAAGATGTTGAACTAGTTCATTAGTCATAAAGCCAGTAAGCTCTGCAGTATGATTTGATCTCCAGTGTTCAGCTCTTTACTTATTGATGGTGGAGACATAAAGCTGTTATTATTTTGATCTCAGATAACCCTTCGGGTGAAGGAGTCTGAGGGTCAGTGTCTGAAGCAGGAGATCACATCTCTGAGGGATGACCTGCAATCAGCACAAAAGGTGAGGGTCTGAAGTGATTTATTACCGCTTCTACTTTTATCTCTGGTAATATTCAACAAATGTTTTCTGGGAGATGTACCACTTCATTAGTGAGTTTTTTCATTTGAATTCTTAACTTCAATCTTACATTTCATATGTTTTTTCTGAGAATATAACCTACGTAATTTCTTTAATTGACCCTACAGAGGCCCTTTACAACGTCATCAAAATCACACATATACAGTAGCTGGAATAATAAATAATAAAGATTGAGAATTAAACCTAATGTCTGTCATGTTTCAGGCCAAGAGGAACGCTACCAAGAAGTACAAAGACATGTACACGGAGCTGAGCATCACGAGGGCCAAAACAGAGAGAGAGATGGACGAGCTGAGAGAAAACCTGAGACTCGCTCATCACGCTCTGGACCAAACTTCTCCCTAAAACCATCTGTTTTTAAAATAACAACATAACATTAGTCTTCACTGTATCATGTGGTTTTCTTCCTGTATTTTCACCCACAACAAATTAAAACAAACAAACAAGTTATTGTTTAATACATCCAAGAACTTTCATCCACAATCTTGCTTAACACACCTTTTTGTTTTTAAAGATGTTTATATTGTGTCCCTACTTTGTATTATGTCTGAGCAATTATTAACCTTTTTCACACTGAGTTTGTCATTTACAGTCATTTCTGCAGCAATGGTCCTGTGAAATGCCATTTTAATATTTCCCAAATAATATTATTAAAGAATTGTTAATTTATGTGTATATTTTATCTGTACAGCCATATAGTTTTTGTAACACTTTGATCTGAAATATGTATACTCTTAACCACTGCTGTCTGCCCTCATTTATTATCAATTAAATTGAACTAAATCTAAAGATGTGTTGCCGGTACACTGCAATAATAAACATAGATGTTTTATTAATAAATCACATTCGCAGAATTGAATTGGTTACTTTGGTGCCATATTTCATTTAATATTTCTATTAAGTGCCAGTTTGTACATGAAAGATTGAAAGTCACAGTTAATACAGTCATTGAAAAAAATGTATATCTTGTGAAGATGCAGCCAAAAAAATCAGGATATTTTTGACAGTATTCAGCACTATTTCTGGCTGAAGAAGAAGAATGTCAAGTTGTTCGGAAAAAGACCGAGTTCCGATTGAAGATTTCAAAATAAAAGCCCCAATTGACATCCAACGTGGGACAGTCGGGCAGAATATAGTGGGGGTACAAAAAACAATGTATTACGTAAAATAAATAATGAGCGTAAAATTAGAATAGGAACAAGATAAGGATAAAATAAAACACATTTGTTTATATTGGCCAGTGTTCTCTATGTATTTTGTTGTGTTAACTCTTTGAAATTGAGATATTCAAAGCAAAACAATGAATGTATTATTCCTACACATTAAATAATTCTCTCAATTAAATCCCTGTCTCAAAGCTAATTTGTATGTTGATTACTTTGGATCAATTATAACATTGATGCTTTGTTTCGGGTATCATGAAGCTTTGACTCTGAAATGGCACGCTTCTTTCCGGTTTCACCCTGGTTCCTTCAGGTGTCTTGACTCTGAAGGAAGATTGTCTCCCTGATGACAACTTTAAAATACCAACATTAGCCAGAGGGCTGTAACTGTCTGACAGCGATTATTTAACGAAAATGGTAATCTCGTTTTTACCGCGTCGAGTGTTGCCTACGTTTTGATGAGCTTTAGCGGGTTAACGTTAGCTAAGCAGCTAGCATGGAGTCGCTGCTTCTTGTTTACTTCCAGTCCTGATGATGACGGGCCCGGAGAGGTGTGTTAGCTAAGCCCACATACACGAACTGTTTGCTGGGGAGTTGTCCTCCCAAAGCCCGCTGTGTCAGGACCGGGGTCAAACTGCTGCCACCTCGAGGGTAAGACCATCAACAGTTTTACTCTGAAAAACATTTATTTTTGTACACTTATTGTGGGTTAAATCTACATTACATCATGTCATGTTACAGGCAGGTTACCTATTATTACATTACTCATGGGCGGGCCTACCTGTTAACATGTCATGTTAAAGCTCAGTTAAATACAGGTCCGGAAACATAAACACATTAGAAAAGGGGATTTTATCTTACAATTACTATTTTTAGAGCAAGGTTGAAATAGTTATTTCAAACATGTTACATAACATATATCCTGCTTTGTTGTAGTTGTGTCGTACCTTTTGTAAACATAAACCTAGAAACCATTCTAATCACTTTTGTTTTCCATCTTTAAATAGATGGCTGTAGCGACATACCAGTTATTTGTTGTGGAATGTTTTTTCTGGTTAACGTGCACAGTGTTATTGAACACAACTGCGGTGAAGTTAGTTTGGGGTTGGATATTCGACAGACCAGAGTGTTTAGGGACCATCAATAAATTACCATTTAAATGACCAAAAAAACAATGTTAATTTCAACACCTCCGTGCTAACTTGCTATTATTTTTAAAAACGCTAAAAGTATAAATATTTCAATAAGAAAAGTAAGCTGTCTCAATCGCAACAATGAAAATGTAACATAAATTCAGCATTTGTTGATGAAAGGTGTCATTTATTTCCAATAGTTTCTGTATCATCAGAGCCATTTACTCAAAAACCTTACCTGATACTGTATGATAACAAAAGAAAACAAAAAAGACAAATCTGTTATTATTGGATTATTATTTATTTTTGTATCTCTTTTTAGTTATTTTAAAGTATTCAATATTTCCAGTAGCTTCCATGTCATGTGATTCATAATTATTACCCTCTGTTGCAATCTTTAAAAAATACTTTAAATGTGATGTCAACTCCCAATTTGTACTTTTTTAATGTTTACCATGTTTTGCAGCCAGGACTGTCAGAAGAGGTTGTATGTATCCCAATGGGGCCTTTCTGGTTAAAGCAATCGGAATACAAATAAGTGAATCCCTCTAATTGAAATGTCTATGTGTTGCAGTGATGGAGGTGTCCCCTCAGGACCCGTCTCTCATGGCTATGGACCTGTCAAAGGGCTTCTCGGTCCACCCCCTGAGCCGCGGCCACACTGAAGCCATGGACCTGGGGAAGAAGCCTGAGTGGTACCACCGACGGCTGCCGAGCTGCAGCCCCGAGATCAGCTCCCCGTACAGATCCAGAGCCACGTCCTCCTACAACTCTCAGCCCGGTCTCCACTGCAGTAACATGGAGCAGGGCCCCGAGGCGTTGAGTAACTATATGAACTCAACACTAGCTCCTGGGCTGTACCCTAACGGCAACCTGTGGCATGCAGGTTTCTCAGTTCCTGAAAGCAGCGGCGGAGAGGAGAGCGACAGCGGCTCTGATGTTATTTTCCTCGTTTCGTCCGCTAAGGAGCCGCTCTTATGCAGCTCGTTCCTCCAGGACAGCATGAGGCACATCGTGGAGCCTCTGTCCCCGGCGGTGTCCTCGCTGGAAGAAGAGCGAGGCTGCTATCACCTACCTCAGCCTCTGAGCTCGCCCAGTCCCGACAGCTCGGACTCAGAGCAGTCCTCAGACAGCTCCGTGGACATCCCCATACATCACGCCCGGCCCGTCGTGCTCCTGTCAGACCTGAACACCGTGTACACACACCCTGCTGAATCCCTGGTAGATATTTCAAGCGACGACAGCGACATCATTGAAGTTTCTGTCACTAGCAAAAACAAGAAAGCTGTTTCTTGTAAGAAAAGTGTAGCGAGAGAAACTCCTCCTCAGAGTGAGGATGAGAAAGCTCAGCCTAGGAGAATCCGACGCAGCTCTAGAATCAGGAAATCTGTGTCTGAAATATCTCAAAACATCTGCAGCGAGTCGCCACGCAGCTTGTCCAGGTACAGTTTGAGGAGGCAAGCTAAGAATGACGTGGTGGGCATTTATAACGAAAGCTTTGACTCTGAGGACATGATGGTGTACGAGGCAAGGTTTTCCAGCTCGGACACAGAGGAGTCGGCCTCGCAAGAACATGTGTCCCAGAGAGTGAGCAGCAGCTCAGAGGAGTCTGATGCAGCCTCTCAGACAGACAGGAAGTCACCGCAGAGGGAGCAGCTGCCTCGCTGCAAAGCCATCAATTGTAAACAAAAGAAGCCTCCCGCCATTTGTAAAACAAAAAAAACAAGAATTAAACAGACACAAAAAAGCGCTACAGAGCAGCGTGAAAGTAAAAACATCAAACAAACAGTGGCACGGCGGAAGAGAAAAGTGCGCTCGCGGCCAACTGGACCTTGTTCTCTCTTTTCTCCCAGAGAGACAGAAATAAAGCTCAAATATGCAAACTTAAAAGAGAAAAAACTGAAAAAGACATCGGGGAATTTTTGCCCCTTTGTTCACGTGCAGAAGAGGGCGTGCACTGTTGTTAACTATCCAGAAGAGGAGGCGACGGTGAGGAGGGGGCAGCAGCAGAAAGCCTCCTCTCTGTCCGGGTTTGTTCCACACACTTCCTGTTTCCAGCTGGGGCGCTCTGGCTCAGAGAGCGGGGCTGAGGCAGCTCTACTTTGCTGCCTGTGCGGTCAGACGGCCAACGCCACGGGCCTGGGGGACCTCCACGGCCCCTACCACCCCACCGGCCCCTCTCTGCTGTGCAAGACTCAGCAGAAAGAGGAGGGACAATCGAACGCCAGCAGAAGCTCAGTGAACCCCTCAGATAAAGACTGCCATGGTGTCAAAAGTCTGCTTGAGGGTGACAACCACTCTCTCCCAAAGGTGGGGCCGCAAATAATGATAATGGTTGTTATTGTTATGCTGAATATTTAACAGATATTTTTTAAATAATACTTGTGTATAAAATATCCATTCTAGTTTTTCAAATTCATAAGTGATGTCTTTAAATGTCTTGTTTTTGGGTCGAAACCACCGAGATATTTGGTTTAAAGATATGTTACGCAGCATTCTTCATTAAAGGTGCCCTATTATGCTCTTTGGGGGTTTTCCCTTACATATTTAATAGGTTGTTCTGCATGTAAATGGTCTGCCAGAGGGACTTTCTCTCCCACACACTCCCCCGCTGCCTGGAACGCCTCCATTGGACTCCTTTGTTTACTTCAGGAACATAGTGACATCACTATTAAACAATTGCATTTCATCACATTGTACGTGATAGGCTAAGTATCGGGACATTTCTAGGCAGTTGATCAATCACAACAGAGCCGGCCAGCTAACCAATCAGAGCAGACTGGGCTCTGGTTTCAGACAGAGGGTGAAAAGAGGTGCTGCAGCACAGGCAGTGTGAGAAGAGCTTTTTGAACATAGAAGCATGTAAACATGTCACAGTAGACACAAAATACAAATATGAACCTAAAAATTAGCACTAGAGGGCCCCTTTAAAACAAATAGCACACTATGCATTTCAGATGGTTTCCTGTAATGGCGTTAGCTGTCATAAATTCAGTCTTGATACATTTTTAAGCCTAATTTTTACTCTACACTTTCTAGATTGTAGACTTAATGAAGATGTTAATTGTTGCACCTCCTCCCAAAGGTGCCTCTCCGGGTGGACGAGGGCTGGATCCACGGGGACTGCGGCATCTGGTCCACCAGGGTCTTCCTGGTGGGGGGGAAGCTGTACGGGCTGGAGGAGGCTGCCCAGCTCGCACAGGAAACAGTGAGCGGCACACTAACATATTAAAAAACAACTGACTTTGTTTCATGCTTTTAATATCAATAAGTCTGTGTCTCACTGTGTGCTTTTTCTTTTCAGAAATGTTCAGCGTGCCAACAAACAGGTGCAATTATGGGATGTTTCCAGAAGGGCTGTCATAGAAGTTATCACTACTCATGTGCCATTCAATCAGGTACAGTATGAAATATCCGTCAGGACAAGAATGCACCCTCAATATGTGTACTGTTTGTAAAATGGTGGTATCATAAAAGTCTATGGAGAAGAATTCATTTGTAAGGACAAAATAAAGAGTGATAAATAAAATAATGAATAAGTAAAGCCGGTTGCTAGACAGTTTGGCCCTGAAGGAATACTAAAAAAAGCAATTGGGAAAAAAAAAAAAATACAAATAAATACAATAATAAAAAATATATATATTGTACAAATAATGTAATTTATAAATAGAAATAATAGTATATAAATAGATTAATTATTAATTATTTTTAATAAAAATATAAAGAAGTACATGTAAAAAATGAAAATGTTTATAATTATATTTTGTATTTGTCTTTATATATCCAGTTGTATCTTTGACTATATTTTCCCACTTTTTTTTCCAGATTTATATTTTTGTTTATTAATCATTTTATTTCCAAAATGTATATTTAATTTGTTATTCTTTTATGTATTCCAAAATATATATTTTTTATAAACGGTAAATGTTGAATGTTCAAAAGTAAACTCTTTTTTTATTTTGCCGTTTACCTTCTGCTCCCTCTGAACTCTGGCTGTGAAATGTTGAAAGCTTTTCGCTCTCATTCTCTCTCAGTCTCATGGGACAATCTTTAAGGATATGAAAGCTTATTTTCTGTATCTGTGTTTTTTTATTTCCAGGCTGTGTCTTAAACGAGGATAACTTCTCTACTAGATGTCCAGAGCACAAAGTAAGTTCCAGCATTGTTATTCAGAGCTTTAAATGTGTTGTTGGTCCAACATGTGAGGAGCTGCATGGCCTCTGGGGGTCACTGGTGTTTTATTTTCAAATACCCAGTTTATACTAGTTATTTGAGAGGTATAGATTGTATATGCAATTATGTGGGTGAAAGATTGAGACCTTTTACATATAGAAACAAATGGAAAACACGGGCAGATTTACTAACAAGGAATATTGTTTGTTGGAAAATATAATGTTAGATATATAGTCAAATCAGTGCACAGCATTGACATGAGTGTGGATCATCACACACACACACACACACACACACACACACACACACACACACACAC
>CALSBZ010000016.1:5608549-5624357 GCA_943591055.1 Gobionotothen gibberifrons | reverse complement strand
ACACACACACACACACACACACACACACACACACACACACACACACAGAGTGAGCCCCATGGCTATGTATCATGTAGGTTGAATAATTAATTGTGTTATTAAGTATTAAGAAAATACTCACGTGTTCTGTTTGATTCTCAGCAGATAACCATATCTACTGTTTGTATTGTATGATAATCATCACAACATGTCCTGCTTCTGGAAAATATTTTAATTCGGTTTTTTTCTATGTTTGTGTCCACCAGAAGAAACCGTTAACATGTGTAAACAAACAACACAAGAGATGACGTGAATACATTTTCAGGCACTGGAGGTATGTACAATTAAAAAAATAAATTAAAAAAAGTTTAAAAAAAGTTTGAAAAGCTGATGATTCATTAAATCAGGAGAAAAATGCACTTTTGTGCGTCTTTTATACATGACTATGTGTCCCCGGTGTTCCAGGGAACTCACCAACCAAGTGTCAGAAAACACAACCCTCTCTCTTTTCCTCCATACCCAAATCTCTAAAAACGGGGCTGCAACGGATCTGATACAGACTGATACAGATTTGAAAATTCTCTGACGTCAGGAACAAGGTGCTCCGCCTGTATGGCCAATTCTCCACCGATCAGCGATCACCGATTCTGTTTATTCTCCGCTGTGGCTCTTTTTCTCCCTCCCCGAGGCAAGCGTTTGCTCGGTTTGCTGCTGTTATTCAATGCAATCCCTCCCCGTCGAGGCAAGCACTGTAATTCTCTCCGGTTAGTCCACCAGCAGATGACAAACACCCACCTCTCCGCCTCTTCCAAGGAACGAGGGGACCGTGCGGCAGAGTTTCAGTTAGGTTTTCTTTTGCTGGTCAAGATGTCCGTTAAAGTTTAAATCTTCCGGACAAAATTTGAAAAGTGCGGGTCAAAGGTCTTCTTTGTTATTTATTGAGCTTTAAAACAAATGAATAATGACTCTATATAATCATATATAAGAATAAAACACGGAGGACGGAGATCTCTTTTCCTCCCCCTCTTCTGACAGCCCAGCAGCTGATCTCAAAGCACGCTCCCCTCTCCTGCAGGGGGGCATGGTCAGCTGCAGCTCACAGAATCAGAAGAGAATGTAGAAGAGACATCAAAAAGTGTATTTTGCACAATAGGTGACCTTTAATGTTATGTTATTATTTAGGGTTTTTGGGAATGTTTTGCCCTAATAGTGTTATATAAATGTTATATATATTTTTATACTTTATTTAAGTTTAAATGTTTTATTCATATTTTTTTCTTATATATTTTTTGATTAGAGTTATTGGTGGGAACCTGAGATCTGACAAAACGACAACAAATCGTTCACTTTTTTTAATCAAATCTTTTATGCTTTTGCACCACATTTTAACTTGAAGATAATTATGTGCGGATTCATTTCCATTAAAACAAGTTGCAGCTATATTTGTTTGTTATTAGAATTAGATATTGTATAAATACATTTTATGTCAATAAATATATGTATTCATCGTTGATGTCATTTCATTTCTTTCCAGAATGATCCGCAGATCTCCTCAGGGTGCGACGTGATCGACATGACTTCACCTCGTCTATTTTATAACATAAATTAACGTGAGTGTGTTTATTGAGACCAGGGGCCATGTTCGGATTTCTTTTCTATGGGATGTTTCTTTGACATGGACAGTTACACCAATAGAGTGTGTGAATGGATATTTATTCCTCATCACATAAACAAATAATAATGATATGTATTAGAGTTTAAGTGAGTTTTATTTATTTGTTGTATATATCATAATATCTTTATATAAGGCCACTCCTTTTCTTTCTACAGTTTTTGTAATACTTTTTCATTCCTGTCCGTGCTTCACGCAATAAAACTCTATTTATTTTCATCAAGCTGCATGCACACTTGATGTTTGCTACAATGGACTTCATAGTTTAATTATATTTCATCTTTTTTTATTTAAATCTCTTTGTAGACTTTTAGCTTATATGTTCTAAATTAAATGAAAAGCTGCACCAAGAAAGATTTAGATTTAAAATGATGGAATTCCTCCTTAAATCTCGAGAAAGGCATCCTTTCCCCTCTACAAACATTACGTTATTTGTTTTTATAAGTTAAAGGGTCAGTTCAAAGAAATCACAAAACAGTTAAAAATGACTTACAGTGTACTCCAAAGTGGTCTAAAAAATAATAATTGGTATCAGAGCTGAAACGAAAAGTTTAAAGAAAATAATAATGATCATAAAAATCAAAAACACTTAAAGGGGACCTATCATGCAAAATGCACTTTTTGATGTCTTTTATACATAAATATGTGTCCCCGGTGTGTCGGGGAACTCGCGCAGCGTCAGAAAATAAAACCCTCTCTCTTTTCCTCCGTACCCAAATCTCTAAAAAGAGGGCTACAACGGAGCTGATCCAGATTTGCGGCCGATATGACGTAATATCTGAAATGTGGACCCACGGCACTATCAGAAAGTTGCTATCAGAAACAATGCCCGACTGTTTTGGACGTAATATGGTCGGTATAACATTAGCATCGCTAACACTCAGAGCTAACCTGTACTGGAGAGCATGTGTGTGAAGAAGCAGGAAATAAAAAAGGAACTCACCTTGTGGTATAACCGGCAAGAGAGAAAGCCTTTGAGCTCCATACTGTTTCAGAAATAATCCTTGATAATCCATGATATGGCGTTTCATCACGGCAGTATTTAGTTTAGACAGTAGCTGCCGGGTCCCGCATGAGCTCAGCCCCCTCCTTTTTTTTTGTTTGTTTGTTATCAATTGCTTTTATTTTGTAAAGCTTTATCCCCAAAATCAGCACTTTTGAAACAGGAAGTGAAATAGAGGGATATGAGGCATGGCTAGAATGGGTGATCTGCATTTTGAGCAAAACACTTCATAGACATGTTTTTTATATATTTTTATATATCTGAGACCTATGCTATTGCCTAAAAATAGCATGATAGGTGCACTAAACAAAAGACAAAAATTAGAAAAAAGGATTACAATTCGTATCTTATTTATTCATCCGTGTTATTCTTCGAGCAAAAATAACAAATACAAATTCCATATTGTGTAGTGTTTTGCTCTTCCCTGTATTATATTATTGCACATTTAAGATTTAGGGTTTGAAAACTGTTTGTCAGACAAAACTTACTATTTAAATGTTACTTTGGGCATTTTAGAAATACAGATCCAATCATTCCTAGGGTTTTGGTAATGTAAACAGGAAGTCTCACCATGGAGTGAGCAAGTTAGCTATGGCTACAACATGCCTTGTCTTTATTTGTGGCAATATGTGTTTCAAATGTAAGATTAAGACTGAAATAAACAAAGTAACAGAAATCAATAAAAGTTGGAGATTCACAAACAAAGTCAAAAGAATTGCATTGAAATATAAACTAAAGAGCATTTGGAGACACATGTCATAGTAAAGTGATCTTATTTAAGGCCTATATTTGGTTATACTTTCACACATTTGCTTCATAAGAATTATGACGAATAGCTGTTTGTTTTTCTGAAAATGATGTAATGAATCCATTTTTTGTGCCTACATTTGTAAACATGTCAGTACAGTGACAGCATTGCAAGTACAAACAAAGTATTCCTGAGTTTAATGCTGAATAAAAGTGATGTGATGATTCTCAGTTAAAAGGAGCGGCTTATTTTCTTAACACATTTTACTTGAGCGTACATTTGTTAACATATTAGCAAATTTAAAGCATGCAAATAGCTAAAAGCATTTCTTGTTTTCAGTACACACATGGATGTACACACAACTCTTTCTGATGGATTTAAAACTGAAGAAAACCGCATCTTGTTTTTCTGAATGGATTGACTTTTTCTCGCCTATATTTGCTCCATTAAAAGTACGCAAAATTAGCTATTAGTATTTCCTGTATGTCCAAATGGAGGTGTGTGGATGAGCAAACTATGATTTCATACCAGTGAACCACAGGAATAGATAGATACATATGTGTTTGTAACTTGGTTGAACTGACCCTTTCATATATTTCAGTTTCCATGTAGTGTGCTGCTTTAATCAACCACCTGCGTAAGTATTGTATTTCTGTTCACATGATATGACAGACGACAGAAAGGCTTTAAGGTAAATAGTTTTTCTTATTTGAGGATAAACACTATGATTAATGTTCTTTAATAAAGGTCCATAAAACTGAACCCATGTCTCTCCTCTCTCTTCAAATAGACACATTGATTTAGAAACACTGATGACTGCCATCATTATTTGTCTTCCTACACAGAGACAGAATGGTCTTCTGCAGGGATTCAAGTGTCTCTGGGTTTTGGCAACCAAATATCTGAATTGGTTTCCTTTTATATATTTCACTTTTTCTGAACAAGTTGATTCATCAGTCGAGTCTGCAGCGGTGGTTTGTAGCTAAGTACATGAGCTCAGATACTGATCTTCTCTACTCATTTTAAATACATGTGTCTTTTCTTTTCCTGCCTCGTTCTACTTCTTTTTAGTTTTTACTGCAATATAGTTACCGGACATCTTCAGTACAAAATTCAAGCCGTTATAGGATATGATCATATGTCAAACATGTCATTATTCTACCATATATGGGACTAACTGCAACATTGAAATACATTTTTAAAAAAAATACTTTTTAATGTCAAACTAAATAAAAATATCTTTTCAGATTCTTCATTTGGTCATTTGATCTTACTGTAAATACTTGAAATGCATTCCCTGATTTTACCTACATACTTTTACTTGATACATCATTTCTTGGATTAATTTAATTTTTAAACAGCCGTGCCACAGAACAGTTATCATTTGAGTATCTTCCTCCTGAGCTCTGCTTTTCAGTCAGTTGGATGGAAACAGTTCCTGCACGTATATCGAAGGGTTAAAATGTATCTGAGGAAACATTTGGCAGCTCCTCTCCGTCTCATCGCTCTCTCGGTACAGCTGTTCCTCACCCTGCGTCTCAGAATAGACTCGTTGCTCGCAGGTGATACAGTGTGGACACATGGCATCTGTTTCACTGAATGAGTGTTGCAGCAGATCTTCAGATACAGCTGAATATCAGTAAGACTGCTATGATGCTAACAGGCTAAGCTAAGACATTATACCTGCTTATCGTTTCATTTTGAGAATGTTAACAAGCATGGTACAGTAGTCTTGGTTTATGAAAACATATATACTGTTTATGCCTGCAGCTGCAAATGAAGACTTCCCTTTTTTTTCATTGTTTTTCTCCCTTTTTTACTCGACTATAACAAACAATGCTTCTTTTTCTTTAATTCAATCAGAATCAGTTGTATTACTAAGTAGGTTTACACATACAAGGAGTTTGCTTGGTGCAAGTGGTGCATACAGAGGCACAAGAACAATATGTTACCCAAAACAAATACAAAAATAGTACAATTATAAAAGCTAAGACTATTGCAACAAATGAAAAATAAAGACAATATTTACACAAAAATGTGTTATGTAGGAAACTGAGTGCAGTAAAATGTGATAAAATATGACTATAATTACACAAAAGTTATAATATAGAAATTATATAATACATAATAGGCGCGTTCACACCGGAGTACTTTTCCCCGTACTTTTCCCGTTTAGTTCCGTTAGTGCCTGGAATGTTGCGTTCACACCATAGACTGTATACATAAAGGTTCACACCAAAAAGAGTATGGTGCATTTCCACTACAGCGCGGAGCTCGCTTTAAGCGTGCCGTGCCCGGCTAGCGGGTACTATTTCACAGTTTTTCTGGCCCCATAAAATCGAGGTTCTTTCCGGGCCAACAACCGGGCTGAGTCGGGCTGAGTATGCTAAACTAGAGAGAGAATCGCTGGCAAGGGGCTACAACTACAACAAGCCTATGTGTATTGACCAGGTATTCACTCTCTGTCCTAAACGGATTGTTGGAGCTCCTGCCCCCCCCTTCCCTGTGAGCCCAGTGTGCTCTGATTGGTCGGGACGTTGAGAGGCTCGTTGCTGCTTGCCGCTGCTACGAGGAGCGGACAGGTTTCCGAGTCGGCGAGACAGCGCGAAACTCATCCTGAGCACACACAAACACTCACAGCCGAAGTAAAAACAATAAGTGTGGCTTGATATTGAGTAAGACAAAGGTTTATAACGCTGTGAGCATGGGTCTGCGGAGAGTATTTCTCTGCCATCCCAACTCGTCTATTACCAGCGTTCAGGTAGCTCTATGCAGTCAATGGGGACTCCCTGTTAGTTAGCCAAGGGATCCTGGTGTGTGAGGTGCTCCGCAGATTGGTCCATTTGGGCCAATCCGGTTGTTGATTTGGGTGTTCACACGTCACAGAACCCAGGAAGCAAACAATGGAAAAAGAGAAATGTCCAACGAGGCGTTCTGGGGCAGCATAGACAGGTCTTTTCTGTGTTAGAGTTGTACTCGCTACAGGGTGTACTTTGAGGGTTTGTGACTCTGCAGACCGTTTACATGCAGAAAAACCTTCATAACACATAAGGAGACGGGTAATAACCGGAAAAGCATGACATGGGACCTTTAAGTAGAAAAAGCAAAACTGGTTGAATAACTCTATTAGGAGCAACGTCCTACATTCAGAACTTTACTCAGGTAAACATCTGGATATTTTATATTAACATTTTCAAAATATTGGAACCAAGAGAGTAAGAAATCAGAAATACCAGAGAGTAGAAATACCCTTTTTGCTAGTAAAAATTAAAAACAATATATATCTTATTTAATTATAGTTATTGAAGCATGTATGTGTACAATATGTTAATGTTGCAGCTGGTAAAGGTGGAAGTATTTCATCTTAAACAAAACATTGATATTATGGATTATTGATTCAAACCACTCTGCTACTTATTAGAGGGACATGTTTTACTTTTACTGCACTACATTTGTTTCTACTTTGTAGATTTTCAATACAAAACATAGTTATTTTACATTAAACACTGTATACAAAGTATTTGAAGTGAGGTCCACATTTCCCAACAGCAACATTAAAGTGATGAAATCATGAATGCAGTAGAGCCCATGTTTACCACTGACTGATTATTGAGTGACAGGGTAACATCTTAATGCTAATACAGTTGTATTTGTACTTAAATACAATTTTAAAGGACTTTTTACTGGTTTAAAATATCTCAAAAATACTCACAGACACAGAGCTGATACACTTGTATTCTCTGCACAGTAAACATGGAGTGAGGCTCAGCCGCACTTTAGCTGTTTCTCCCCGTTTGCTCCCTTTATACCCGAGCACACTTGAGTTTAATCTGTCTCTTTGGCATCCGTCTATAAAAGCCTGTGAAATATCTGCTGCAGAAGTGTGTTTAGCTTCAACTGTTGATATTCAGTTTGTGTATTTGTTTAACTGTAACATGAAATGAGATGTATTCATGTGGGCGAGCTTTTTTGGAGGCAGAGCGGCTCGTTAGTCAGAAACACGTCTCAGTGGTTTTAGAGAATAGTTTGGTGACTGTCGAACAGGAGCTTGATCTAATGAGCAAAATGATCTGAGTTTCAGCTTTTCATTTAGTAACAACGCTAAAGCTCTAATGCCCATTTTGATGAGGGAGGATCTCCTGGCATCGACTATAGTCAGGAAAATGATTAAACCTGAACGTAATCCTAGCAGGAGAAATGTCCCCATGACTCTTTCACTATTGAATAATAGATCATTGGGTTATTAAGACTTGTGCACCAATGTGAAATCAGGATCTGTCCGCTGAATGTAGTCTGGGTAAAGCTCCCTCCAACTGACTCTTATAATGACATACTATATATTTAATTTATAGTGGTTTAACCAGAAAACCAAGAACAATACAAAATAATAATGATGTTCAGAATAAGTGTATCAAATAATAATAGTTATAATAATGAGTACCTATTCACATTTTTATAAACACACTATACAACTTTGTGACTTTTTATGATATGCAATAATATTTTATACATTCTTAAATATATTATTATGACTTTTCTATATTTACTTTTTAACTTATATTTGTATAAAATACCATGCACTGATTTTCTTATGATGACTTGATGAAATAATACAATATGACATTTTCTTTTAATATTAGGACCCACTATGTACATCTCTTTTTTAAATAAATATGACAAATGATGCTACACTTTTAGATCATTATTTACATACTTTATTATTTTTAGCATTTTATGAAATACTAACTCACTTTTTTAGGATGTTTCTATGCCATACTTACGAATCAGGTGTTTATAAAATACTATTGAAAGGATTTCTATAGATTGTTTTAATGCAAACTGTACAATGACTGTTGACGTGCATTCATTTTGATAATATCTTTGAAACTATACTTTTTGGTGATATTTGTACGACTTACTCTATTATTACTTTTTTAAATGACACCTTATGGTATACGATAATATGCATTTTTTATGAGAAATCTATCAAATATGACATTATGATCATTTAATTAAGAAATCTGCTGTGATTTTCTTTTTAATATCATATTATGACACATTAAATATTTCTTGATGAAATACTACACTATGACTGATTTAAATATGTTACCTTGATTTTAGGAACGTTATGAATAAATATATTAAGTATCAGAGTGGAAGCAAATCTTCTAGAAATGCTAAACCTTTATAAAAAAAGGAATAAAAAGACAAACTGGCTCCAATTTAATTTTGGGGGTGTTTATTTCAACTAATGTCACCACAGGAATGAACATGCAATACTTATGGAAAACAGAAAGTAAACATTTTAATTCCCAAATGTTTGACACAGGGGTTCAGGGTTTTACTTTTAAATTAAACAGCAATAAAAACAACAGAATACATATTTAATAGGGCAGGTAACATCCCCAAATCCTTACAGAATTGTATGTATTTATTTGTATTCAATCAGCAATTTTAATGTCAATGATTGTTTCTTTTATTTATTTATTTTCGGAGAAGAAGAAAGTCCAAATGAATCACTTGTTAGATCATTATGCTACTTCCTCAATGAAAGATGCAATTGTCTTCTTTAACCATGCAAATTGAAGAATCACATTCTTACTTTTCCCCGTGTGTCATTCTACCAAATAACTGATTATTATGTCTTTTTTACCCAAAGAAAACAATGTACCATTTATGGATTGCTGCTGTACAAGAGGGATCACAGGCAAACATGGGAGAGGACATTATGGTGAGAGATCACGACAACATGACGAATATTTTAAAAAAACCATACTACAGTAATTACATTTTTTTGTCAGGGAAAGCCAGAGTAAAACAAAAGGCTTCTAACCTCTTACAAATCATAAATATATGCATCTGCTTTAAATAAATAATTGAACTCCAAATAAAAAAAACACATACTAAGAAATAACACTTATCTATAAACACACAAAAGTACCATAAAGAAATGTTTTTACTGAAAGCCGATCGAGAATTATTTTTTGGACTGGATCATTTTCATATTGCTCGTGGATTGTGAATGTCTTTGTTTTTGTATTTGTCCTTCGTCCATTTCAGTATCCCAAGTAGAGAGCACATACAGGAGGCTCTCTGCTCATTTCCTCAGAGCGAGTCTTCATCAGAAATTAGTAAATCAGCAGCGAGGCGACGACTTCTTGATCCGCTCTTTGCTCCTCTACCTCAGAGAAATCCCCCTCCTCACATGAAACGCAGCGTCCAGCGCCTCTAGACGCAGATCTCAATGGGCGTGGCCACCAGGTGGCGCCCTCTCTCGTTGTTCTCTCTGTTGACCCGATCGTAGCTGCCGGTGGAGGAGGGCGAGCTGTTCGTGGACACGGAGGAGAAGTGTGTGTCCATCATGAGGCTCCCCTTCGCTGCCATGCAGGCGGGGGACAGGCTCTGCTGCTTCAGCCGGTCCACCAACACGTTCTCCTCAGACGACGACGAGCTGATGTCCAGAGGGGGCGCCGCGCTGCTCGCCAAGCCGTTCCCGTTCTCCGTGTCCAGCATCCAGCTCTGGTTGAAGTAGCTGAAGACTTCTTTGACGGAGCAGCGGCGCTCCTGCTCAATGGAGAGGAGCCTTCGGAACATTCGGAGAGAATAATCGGTGAAGCGGCGCCACTGCGACGGCACCGTGCCTGTCCGGCGCCGCTGCCAGCGCACAAACTCCTCGTAGAAGGTGTCGTTTGGCATGGCCTTCTCCCAGGGGAAGTTCCCCGTCAACATGCAGAAGAGCAGCACGCCGAACGCCCACACGTCTGTGCTGTAGTCCACGCAGAAGCCCTCGTGCCGCGAGGTGTCGCACAGCTCGGGCGCCGTGTATGGGATGGTGCCGCTGACGCGCTTCACCGGGGAGCCGGCGCGCCGCGTCATGCCAAAGTCTGAGAGCTTGACTTTGCGACACTCTTTGTCGAAAATGAGGATGTTCTCGGGTTTGATGTCTCTGTGCACGAGTTTCTTACAATGCAGGTAATCCAGGGCGATCGCCACCTGGTGGACGCAGCGCTTCGCCACACACTCAGGAAGACCCACCTGAACAGAGGAGAGGAAGAACCAGGTCAAAGAAATGAAACCCATTCAAATATTAAAAACTGTAATAGGATAGTATGTTGAAACAAGTCATGTATGTCAACAATATTAGAAAAAACATCAAAGTATGGTACATCAATACATGTCAAAACATTCATTGTACATTCTGTCAAGAAATATAAAATAAGTCAGAGTATAGTAGGTCGAGAATTATGAAAAAAACAGTTATAGCTTACTATGTAAACAAATTAAGTAATAGTAAGGTATGATCCAAAATATCATAAAAAACATCAAAGTAATAGTGCAATAGTGCTGCGCCCCCCCTGCAATAGCGCTGCGCCCCCACCTGCAATAGCGCTGCGCCCCCCCAGGTTAGGAACCACTGGTATAATGTGTTAAAAGATTTAAATAAAGTCATAGTATAGTATTTCAAAAATATCAGAAACAACTTAATTATATAGTTAGTCCGAAAATATATAGAAATCGTCATAGTTTAGTTTATCAAAAATATAAAAATAATATCAAAGAATAGTATGTCAAAAATATAAGAAAAGTCATAGTATGGTTAGTCGAAAATATCAGAAGAAATGTCACAGTATAGTGCGTCAGAGTATAACAAAATGTCCTAGTGTTATATGTTGAAATATGAAAAAAAGGCATATCGAAAATATACAAAAAAACGACATAGTATATAAGGTCGAATATTGAAAAAGAACGGTATAGTATAGTATGTCGGAAATATTCAAAATTATACAACTGCATTATATAGTACGTTTAAAATATTAAAAAAAGATCTGAGTATAGTATGTTGAAAATGAGTATAGTATGTTGAAAATATCCCGTAAGTCATATTATAGTGTCGAAAAAAGTAATTGTATAGAATGTCGAAAATATGCAAAAAACGACATAGCATAATATTCAAAACTATACAACTACATTATATAGTCAAAGATATAAAAAAATGTCAATGTATAATATGTAGAAAATATTTTTTTTAATCTGAGAATAGTATGTTGAAAATATCTCTAAGTCATATTATAGTGTGTCGAAAAAAAGGCATAGTATAGTATTTTCGAAAATATAAATAAAAGTCATAGTGTAGTATGTCGAAAATATAAAAAAGCTTCAAAGTATATTATGTTAAAAATATCAAATCAAATGTCATACCTCATGGTATTAGTATGAGTATTGTATGTCCATTTAAAAAAAAATGTTTATCATGGTCTATAATTTCGGAAAAACTGAAGAAATGTATATATCGAAAATATATAACAAATTGTCATATTATAGTATAACGAAATGATCAGTAAAAACAAACACAGCATAGGAAAAAAGTCATAGTATAATGTGATAAAAGGTTTTAAAAATGTCATAGTGTAGTAGCGTGTCGAAAATATTAAAAGAATGTCAAAGTATGATATTTAGAAAAATACATTTAAATAAAAAAATGTAGCAGAAAAAACAAACACAGTATAGAAAAAAAGCCAGTATGTCGAAGAAGTAAAAAAAGTTTTTTAAAAAGCCATAGAATATTGTGTCAAAAATGTAGAAAAAGTTATAACATAGTTAGTCAAAAAAAGTAGAATTTGATTTACGCCGTCCTATAGCTCAATTGGTAGAGCTGACAAGCGGAGGACCGGGGTTCGAATCCCGCCCGGGACCTTTTTTTTTTAAGTCAGCATGTCATATAAAAGTTTACAGAAAAGTCATAAAACTAATCTTTGGTTAGTATACAAAGTCATAATTCAGTTCTGTATGTCATAAATACTATTGTTAAAGGTCATAAAGGTGTTTCAACAAGATTTGAGTTATAAGTAGCGTCCTTATGATTTCTAAGCAGATTTTTTGACATGTATTCATGATGGAAAGTGTAAGTGTCCCTGAACACAACATATACATGATAATCTTTCTCTCACCTGTGGAGGGATGATGTCGAACAGATCTCCTGCCAGCGCGTACTCCTGAGCGAAGATGTAGTACTCGTCGGTCTCGAAGGCAATGCCGTACATGTTGATGATGAAGGGGCAGGGCGACAGGTACAGGGAGATGCTGTACTCTCTCAGGAAACTCTTCAGCTTCGTCGTCTTCCTCTTCAGAAACTTCAGGGCCATTTTAGTGCCTGAGAAACAAAAAAAGGAGGACAGAGGAATGTTACATAACTCCATAAATCTCCATCCTCGCTCCCTCGTTTTTCATGCATATGAGATGTCATTTTTTCACATCTGCCTAATTGCAAGTATGAAACTTAATTAAAATGATCAAAATGTGATGAATCATTCAAATCTCCCACGTCACTGAGTTAAATCCTGCCGTTTTTCAAATCCTCCAGACTCTATGTTCCCAGAGTTACCTGCTTACACTTTAACAAAGTAAGGTTTCTACATTTTTAACACAAATAAAAGTCCTGCATTTAGTTATGTATGAATCAGCAACATTTATTTGTAGGTATTTCAAGTAAAACTATTAATTGTGCAGTAAATTGTTCCCTGTCAGCGATTTACTTTTATATATTATTTTGTTATATTTTGCATCTTGTGCATTTAACATGTATTTTACGTTGTGTTGTAAATATGAAACAGTATAAATGTAAGAGACTGTATTTAATGATGTTGAACCATTAAATACATTATTACGTTCATCACCCCATCATTTTATATGATGAACAGTTGTGTAAAATCTGCATATGAAATGTCATTTGGGAGATCTAAGTGACCTTGAACTTTGACCATGTATAGGACAAATGGACTTTTGTGCCAAATAAAAAAAAGGTGTCTTTAATCATCGTTATGATTAATGCAATTCAATCAATTGACACCACTATCATGTAAAAGTGATGCACTACAACAAATGTAGTGTTGTGAGGTTCAGAGGCTCACCTTGGCAGACACTTTATTGCAACAAGAGAGAAATGAACAGAGCTAATCTAAAACATATACAAAGGTGGAGCGCTGCCACGTCTGCACCATCAGTCAGTGTGTCAGCGAGGAGGAGAGGGGAGGGCAGGGGAGGGGAGGGGAGGGGTCTCCAATAGCCCCGGCTCAGCTCTGTGCAGGTCAACAGAGAGCCTTTGGGAAAGGGTCTGTTCATAACGCTTTGTAATGTTGACCGGACTATACACAAGAGAAATAAGTCCCAATTACATAAGTTATGCACAACTTACCTAGAGAGAATGTGCATTTTGTGAGCTGTGCATCAAATAAAAACATTTGCAAGAATATCGTCTATTTTAAGTTTCTAATCCTGCAGAAGGCGTCAAATAATAATTGCCGTACAAAGTAATTGTAATAATATTCTATAATATTATTATTATAATATTCTTATTATGGTTACCAACAGTATAACGTTATTTTAACACTTATTCATTGTAATACATTATTATAATAATTATAGGTTTTTAAAAAAATGTTTATTATTTATTATTTGTAGAGAGTTATTGTGTCTTTGCCATCATATTTATCTATATCTAAAAGACGCATGGCAAAACTATTTTTTACAGTATAGAATATTTGAAACAACAAATAGATAATGTCGTATTCTCTAAGCAGCAGCTTGTGTTACAGACGCTTCATGTTTTCATGGAAGATGAGTTGTTTTCTGAAAGTCAGCCTGCTGGCTCATTTGCACGAGGACAAACATGTTCCGAGGAACTCAGCTGACTTCTAAACTGTGAGGGTTTCAGGGCAGGACCTACAAATAAGCTGCATTTCAAATCTACCCCACGGCCCCTTAACTGTCAAAACAACAGCACTTCAAAATAAAAACAGTATGCTTTTATCTTTCTGTCCACATTTGGTTACTTATTTAACACGTCACATTGAATAACACTTCTAGTACATACTTCTAATACGTCGGTAACAATGAAGGACTCTTAATGTAGTATTTTAACTGTGAGACACGTGTTTACTGTGAAGTAACTTTAAAGGAACATTATTGTTTCCACACTGACTCCCCTCGGCACAAATATTGAACAAATACTTTTAGAGAAAAAGTCTCAAATATTAAAGGAAGGTATAAAAAACGGATATAAAGTCGTGTTACTGCAGCTGTAGCATGAGGTAAAAGTGAAAATATTGAAATGAAAAGAAAATATTCAAAATATGTTTGAAATAAAATGCTGACAAATTAAATATTGGATTTGATTTGGCGGAGGAAACTGAATATTAAAGGACAACCCCATTTCTAACTGTGACTGATTCACATTTCAGTTTCCCTCTTCACTAAAACTTGAACACAGTTATGATTCAAAAGGTCAGAAAGGATATTGCCTTCAGGCCATTCATCCCCGTAGTGAACCTGACATTCAAACCGAGCCCCATCAGACAGTTAGATCTGCTCTCTGATGGAGAAGATCTCAGTCATAAAGCAGAAGGTAAAACCACAGGTGCACGTTGTTTCAACTCCACACTTCACAGGCCGGAAAGGTCAGAACTCATCTCGGTGACACACTACCGCTGCTTTCAAAATGTGCTCTGTGCTCCATAAAAAGAAAATAGGACATCATGGGATTTTAATGTGGAAAGGTTCAACAGATTTTCCATTAGTTAAGTAGTACATTTAAGCATTCTGAGTTCAGATATATGCCAAAATACTGCATTAAATATGTGGACAATTACATACAAAATGTATTTTTCTAAAGTAAACACTTAAACAACATGAAAGGGCTTTTATAAGTGATTGTGGAAGATAAAACGGTAAAAAATGGTATTCTTTGTTTGCTGATGCTTCAATACCAGGTACCAAGTAAGTAGGTGTTGAAGTAAATATGGCTTTAAGTAAATAGGTAAGTAAGTATTGGTAAGTATATAAATATGTATATGTAGGATGTTACTTATGTGTATGCTATGTTTTTTGTATTTGACTAGTAAGTATAAGTGAATGAGTAATTAAGTAAGTAAGTAAGTAAGAAACTAACTAAGTAAGTATGTAAGTTAGTATGTAAGTGAATAAGTAATTAAGGAAGTCAGAAAGTAAGTAAGTAAGTAAGTTAGTGAATAAGTAAGTAACTAAGTAAGTATGTTAGTAAGTAACTAAGTAAGTATGTGAGTATGTAAGAATGTGAGAACTGAAGTTTTGATATTGTTGTTTCCCGATTTACTTCCAATGAACAACACTTTAGTCAGTTGTTTCCTTCTTTGTTTGCCATGGAGGCATGTGAGAAAAAGATCAAAGTAACACGGGGTGAGTAATTGATACACAAATGATATATTTTTGGGTGAGTATTCCTTTAATCACGTGGAGAAATCCAAGGCGTGATGCACCTTCCAAGCCTAGCTTCAAAACACTTCATTTCAAAGGAACATCAAAAGAAGTATTTGGAATCAGCGTAAACACACACACACACACACACACACACACACACACACACACACACACA
>CALSBZ010000016.1:5593130-5608539 GCA_943591055.1 Gobionotothen gibberifrons | reverse complement strand
ACACACACACACACACACACACACACACACACACACACACACACACAGTTACCTCTGATTTTGTGTACGACCAGGTCCACCTTCCCGTACGTGCCCTTCCCCAGCTCACAGACCACCTCATAGTATTTGTTGATGTCCAGTTTCTCCAGGTTCTGAGCAGCAATCAGCTGGAGCTCCTCCAGGATGTCGATGGAGGCGCGGGAGCCGTGTGGCGAGGAGTTCATTGTTGTGGAGGGCGGGCCGGGATGAGGGTCCGGGGCGAGGGTCCGGGCTGGAGACGGATGTTCCTGCAGGAAGGAAGAGAGGAGGTTTCACTACGAGACCAGAGCCCACCCGTCTCCACCTCTGTAAACACAGCACCGCCACGTATTGACTTTGATGTGAACGTATGGAGCTGGATGCTTTGTGTTCATGAGAAAGTTCTTTTATAAAGATCACATGGAGCGTGAACAAGGATGTGTGTTAGTGTTCCATGATACGCTGTAGAAGAAGTTCAATTGACAGTGTGAAAAGTACAATATGAATATCGCATTTCAATGTTATTAACGTTATAACATTCAATATTACTAGAAAACCCTATTTTCACCTATAACTCCTGCATAAGATCACATTGTATCTTTATGACATATATTCCCTACAGTATAGAACTGTGAATTATAAGATGCTAAGCAGCATTTTGATCGACAGTGTGAAAAATAAAATACAATATGAATATCGCATTTCAATGTAAAAGGTTCACCAGTTACAAAGTATTAGCATGGAAACATATTTGTATACAAAAGTAAAAATATAGAATAATACAGATGATGTTATTGTTTTAATACAGAACATAAATGATAGGTGCAGTTTATTTCTAAGTAAGCACTGCTGGATACATTTATAAATAATAATATATAATAGTTTATTAGTTGGTTTTATTTTGTATTGAGTTTGTAAATCTGTTTCTAAACTATTCATTTTTTCAATAAATGTACAGTAGTGGAGTTTACTATATACTCTCTTCTTGCACTATTTCTATTTTATTTGTATTTACTTCTCAAAACATTCTCTTGCACTATTTTATCTGTTTTATTTGTTCTATGTCCGACACAGTATATTCATGTTGCACTGTTGGAGGAGCCTGTGACCTAAGTTGTTCATTGCCATATCTACACTGTAGCTAATGTACACATGACAATAAAGCCTTGAAACGTGTATATGTAATACAATAAAAAGTATAAAGGAAAATAAATAGCTTTTGTTGCTTCAGTAGAAAAAAGCATCTCAACATCGTAGGTACAGCAGACAAGTCAATATGTTCTACACCCTGCAGTCAGAGAAATGAAATGTGTCAGATTGGATCACAGAAGAGGGAGGTTTTGCTCTTTGTAGAGCGGAGCAGCTGATAAATGATCCTCCTGCATCTAATTCTGACCCGTCACCAATTCCAACCTCAGATCAAATCAGTCCAACCTTCCTCCTTCTGCTTCTAAAACAAGAAGCCAAGCAACACTCCTCTCCTCCTCCAGTGTGCCCCCCCTGCAGCGGGCAGGCCTCTCTGAGAGACTGCAGACACTGAGGCCTGATGGCACAGCACAATGAAGCCGCTCTCATAGCGAGGATGAGAACGTGTCGAGGAGACGGGTGCTAGCCACTTCCTGTGCATCAGGTCCATCTGTGTTCCTGTCTGCAGCCTGAGCATGCATGACTGGGAAACTGTTGCACACATTTCAACTTCTACTTTACTACAATTTGGAACCACATATTTTACTCCTCAAATGTATTTAACATTAGTTTCTACTTTGCAGGTTAAAAGGGCGCAATTATGTTCATGTTCAGGGGACATGATTGTATTCTGTGTATCTACTGGGACATGTCTCCATGCTTTAATGTGCTGAAGCACCTCTTTTCACCCTCTGTCTGAAACCAGAGCCCAGTCTGCTCTGATTGGTTAGCTGGTCAGCTCTGTTGTGATTGGTCAACCACTTTATCGATGTCTCGCCCCTTAGCCTTTACGTACAATGTGTTGGAGCACTAGCCAATAGAAGCGCAAGTGTGACATAGTGATGTCACTATGTTGCGGACGTACACAAAGAAGTCGTTTCAGGTGGGGGTATTCAAACCCCCTGTGTTCCTGCAGACCATTTACATGCACAGCAATCTATATACACACGACTACAGGAAAGAGAAGACCTAGAAACGCATATAGGATCCCTTTAATAATGACTATTCTGCTATGGACAAAAGATACCATGATGTAAATAAAAGGCAAAGTTTGCTCCAACTTTATCAGCTGCAAAACGTAAAATGATGTACATATTAATGGATCATTAACTATAATCCAGTGATATAACTATTCAGAACAATTGCCATAGTTTACTTTATTTTAATTTACTTAAGTTACGTGTCTGAGTATTTCTTCCACTTCTGATCAAAGCCAGTTAAATCAAAAGGATCATCTCGCAGTGACAGAGGGAACGTGGCTCCAACAGTATGTGCTGAGCATGAAAGTGCAACCAGCAGACACAAAATGAGGAGTCAGCTGAACCCAGAGGAGCCGAGCGGCTGTCCATCACCGGGCCACTCAGCATCCGTCTGACAAGGTCAATAAAACAAACACACACTAAAGGAGACAGCGAGGCTGCAGACTGAAGAACTACCCGCAAACAGCCTTTTTATTTCCTGCCTCTGTGATTCGAATTTAATTAAAATTCAAGCTCTTCTCCGTCCAGTTTATCTGCAACACAGTAACAGTGACAGAGCAGCCGCATTATCAGCACCATACAGGAAATGGGTTTTGTGTCTGCATGCAAAAAGAGTCGCTTTTACAAAACCTGCTTTTCAGACATAACGGGTGCACGAGGAGATGCTTTAAAGCTTGTATCACACGGTTCCCCAATTCTCACTGAAAATAAAGCAGCAGATGGTTTGAACTTAATTTCACACAAATGTTTTGTCCCCCGCATTCAAGTTATACAAACAGTACAACCTGTAAAAAAGGCACTTTGCAATAGCTGTGAAAATCCCCTGATGGTGGAAAATGTCTTTGTGTTAAACCTGTTTCAGATTTACGCATCAAAAACACAAGACTGGAAATATTGGGGAAATAATAGTAATCTCAAAACAAGCATCTATGCTTGGATTAAGTTGTTGGAAAGGTGGCATACACATTTCAAACTAAACTGATAATAAGTGCAATGGAAACAGGGTTTCCACACAAACAGGCACGTGTACACAGTTTTTAAACACAGAGAGTTTTTAAAAATAAGCAGCTCACTATGTGCTCATGGCAAGGAGACGGAAATATTCCAATGGAAGATAAAAGGTGTTATTGTATTTGTATGCCCATTTTATATCCAGGCATTAAAAACACCACATTGTAAATGCTGGATATTTGAAAACAGAAATCTTAAAATAATCACCAATGATTGGGTGATAATCGATTGGAAAGAAAACAACAATATGGTTTTAATAGTTTCACTTTCTTTCTATCAGGTTTGATTAACGTTTGTTTTACTACGACCAGCAAGGTATCGTTTGTAAATGTGAGAGGGGAATATCATTTTGTGTTTCATACCATTGTTACTTTGACTTTTTGTAAGTTATTAATGTTGTTACGTTAAATGTTACTACAAAACCCTATTTATACCTACACTATATAACTCCTGCATACATTCATAATGTATTTATCTTTATTCTACATTACATGTATTCCCTATATTACTGTGAATTCTACTAATAAGATGCTAAACAGCATGTTGTTGTCTCAGCACAATGACAATAAAAGCTGAATTCAATCATATTAATAAAATATGTTTTTTTACTGTACATTCTTTCTATTATTCTTTATACCTTCTGAGTGCTGCATCATCACATGTGTTCACTTGCTGCCTTGTTTAATCCTCAGCTCTTCTAACCATGATAACCTTGACACAGACGCATGCAGCGTGCACACGTTCACGCTCAATGTATGTACCACAGAAGCTCCTGGGCATTAAGCATAGCTCATAATGTGCTCTCACCCTGCCGTCATATCAAAGAGCTGCACATGAAAGAACTCACAACCAGCACTAATTAAAAGCATCTTCTGTATTCTGGCAGCTCTGACTCTCTCTCTGGGTAACGGTGCCACGGTGGGTCCCCGGAGGGCCTCCAGGAGCCCCGCCTTCCTCCTGGACGAATGAGGGTTATGAGCCCTCCTGCCTGTCTTTCTTTTGTGTGAAATGCTCGTCAGTAATCAAAGCTGAAAGTCGGATGTGCGTCATTGCTGTTTTTCCATCTCCTTCTGTACCTCCAGGCTCATGTTACCTGCCTATTGCACCAAACTGGAGAGGAGGTGTGTCTCTCAGCCTGATGGAGGGGCAGGCTGCAGGAAGGCACAGAGGTGAACAAGAGCTTTTATTCATCTACCTGCCTATCGTCATGCCTAGTTTGGGTATAACTAGTTCATATTGTATATCAAACCATATCCATCCAAGTATACCAAAGGTTTTTGTCAGTCCAAAACCCAAATATATTCACTTTACAATGAAGAAAAGTAGTTGAAGCCTGAAAACACAATTTTCTGCCAATTCTACATTGAAAGAATGTCTTGTTTTTTTGGAACAAAACCTTGATGTATGAATGTAACAAATGATCTCACACTAAAAAGAAACAGAAAAGCATCCATAAATCTGCTGAGAAATAAGAGTTGTCTGTGTTACACTGCCTATCTATGGGCACTCTGCAAACAGAAGCTGCCAGTTAATTCAGCATACTTGAAATGGTGCAAATTGCCAAAATGTAAACTTATAAAAGGCGGGAAATTAAATCCAGTTGCAATAACAATTGCTGACTAATCATACAATATTGGCAATGATGGCAAAATATGCTGTTTTGGCCAATTTATTTCATGACAAACTAAATGTATTTAGGTGTTGGACTGGCAAACAAAACATTTATAGACACCATGGCATTCATTTGTGTCTCGATACCCCACCAACAGAATGAACACATTCCAGTAACACTGACATCCTCCATCCATTCCTACAGACATCTTAGACAAAAACCATGTTGTAAAACTCACATCCAAAGAAATGCCCTTTCTGAGTAAGCCAACAGTAAATAATGAGAGAGTAAAAGCCTATAGATTACAGGCAAAACATGTATGTGTGACTGACTCTGGTCTAATTGTCACAGAAAATTAACATTACTAAAAATGTCAGTATGTTATTGTTTTGCCTTGACACAAAGAAACTTGTGCAAGCTTTTATTTCAAGCGATTCCAACTGCTGCAATGCAAAGCTGTCAGTAAATCAATTACAACTGGCATGAGACTGCAAGTAAGTAACACATTTATTTCACAGTTATTACAAGATGTAATTGTACGTTACACCTGATAAAAGTGCTGAGTAATTGTCTCACTACTGCTATTAGAAACACATTAAGCACTGCAGAAAAACTGCCTCTGCCACCTCATTTGTGTCCAGGCCAACATCGACTTGTAAAACATCAGCACCTAATTAATCATTTGTAACGCTTAATCAATATGTCAGCCATCTAAGACATACTTCAGGAACAAATGCTACCATCTCTTCAGTCATATTATGTGCTCAAAAAGGTCTGCTAGACACCAAGAGTTTCAGAAAGAGGAACACCTGTTCATTTGAATTTCAGAAATAAAATATCTCAACAAACATTTGAAAGATGGATATTACATTTTGGACTTATATTCCTGATCCTGAGAGGATGAATCCTTGTGACTTTGGGGGTCCTCTGTCTTTTCCTCTTCTGCCACAATGGGGTCAAATCTGTGATTTAGAGTGAAATATGTCGACAACTGTTCCTTAAACGTATTATCTAATCCCAAAGTTTCACTTTGACATAGGGCTGCTCAATTAATCGTATTTTAATCGCAATTACGATGTTGGCTTGCAACGGTTATGAAAACAACATAATTGAAATAAAACGATTTTATTATTTATTATTCTTAAAGTTCAGGGTAATCAACTGTTAAAAACATACTTTTTCAATAAATGATGTTTTCAAAGTAAATGGATAATCGTTTTTTAATAATCGTGATATCAATTATTGACCCAAATAATCGAGATTATGATTTTTGCCATAATCGAGCAGCCCTACTTTGACCCAAACTTTGGTGTATTACATTTACAAATGTAACTAATCTGAGAGAAAAAACGTGTTAACAAAATACCTGCTTAGCATTATCATGTTAGCATTTAGCTCAAATACAACTTCACAGAGTTGCTAGCATCATCTATAGTTGTAAGACCGTACGATTTAAAAGTTTTAAATAAATACCTACATGTTCACAAACAAATATTCACAAGGCTTACATACATTTGACCAACTGTAGTTGGTCAAATGTATGCCAACATTTTTAAGTTGTCCTGGCAACTCACACACAAACAAACTAATAATAAAATATTGAAAACAGAAAAAAAACAAATGGGACAGAACCCAACCATCCGTGATAGAAGTTCTAATCATTTCTAACAATCAGAATCCATAGTTTTGTAAGAATTTCACCATACTGAACTATTTTACAGGTTAGTAATTTAGGTTAGGACTCAATACATTTTTTCCAATCCATAATCTGTCTTTGTTAATAACATCCACAGCTGAACCCAATTATGATTGGCCAAATAATTCCTCTCTAGCTGAAAACACCAACATAGCATGGACTGCATTACCAACAGAAAGCCGTCCTTTTGAATGTAATGAACAGTGAGTTGGTCAGGTCTGGCCGGGTGTGTAATTACCTGCAGACCTGCTGGGCCAGAGTTATACTGTGCTTACACTGAAACACACTTATAAACACAGGGGAATGTTTTATTATGAACTAAAGAGAGAAAGCTTTACTACTAGATTCATTACTTTCCAAGCACAATTAATAAGACGACTGATTGAAAATAAAAGTCAGCAGAATAACAGATGATTCAAAATAACTAGCTGCAGTTTCACATCTCGTAACTTCTCGATAGATATGAAAATGAGTGATCTCTGCTTCTCTGAGGCAGAACTCATCCCTGAGTTAATCCTAAAGAGGAGGAAACAAAGACAATATTTCTACGGGACGATACCTTTAGTGGAGGTGATGAATAAGAAAGGAAGGAAAAATAGATCTGTGGTATAAACAGATACCCTCTTATAGTCGTAAATTAGGTTGAAGCCAACAGATGCCTCAATAAATTCACAAAGTACATTAACTTAAAAGTAACCATACGAGGCAGAATGTCTGCTCTGCAAGAACACATCAAGGATTTATAAAGAAGTGCGGCCTTCTTAACTTCCTAACAATAAACAGTATTCAAATGTAATATGTTGGTGGGATTCATGGATTTTGTTTTTTATCGTGATATTGAAAAGAGCAGTGCAGGAAGGTGGAACACTTTGGCAGTTTCGGTTTGATCTTCTCGAAGTCTATGAGTTTTTGGTTAGATGCTTGAAAAACAGTCTAGTTAGCAGAGGCTTAAGAGCTTGTGTTGTTCTGCAACATAAGATATGTCAGCAAAAACCTCACTCCTGATTATTTAAAGCTGTCTAGTGTTGCTAACTAAGTGTTGCTAACTAAGTGGCTAAATTAGACTACTTTATGTCATCACGCCGAACATTATTCCCAGTTACATTGTGTTTGGTTGAGGAAGCCCCTTGCAGTGCAATCTTCGGGGTTAGACGAGAACAATAGTACACTCCATGGGGAATTCCACTGATATTGGTTTCAAAAACGACTTTTCTGGTATTTTGACATTCCTACTGACTGTCAGCTTTTCAACGATGCCTCGACTGCTCAATCAGACCTGCTTGTCTTCCCCCCCTGTACCAGTGTCTGTGGGCCTTTTGTCATTCTTACCTATTCAAGTCAGTGCCAGTGAACCAACATGTGTAAAATACTATTCTCTGAATCTGCCCGCTGAGATAACACAAGCGGGGACATTATTTCTGCACCACGAGCAGCTCTTTCCTGCGCAAATGTTTGAAGAGCTAAAGCCGTCACAGCCACAGCTCTGGCCCTCACTCCCTCTTCCAAAGGGGGCCGAGCTGCAGGCCTCTCATGGAGCTGTGGAGCACATCAAAGCCGGCTCGGGCTCCAACATGCGCGTACACTGGGGCTTTGTGTGTGCATGCTCGGCGGCGCATCACTGGGCGCTCTCCTTTAATGCCAACCCATTTCTGCTGCTGTGAACCCCACGCTACAGTAGGTAACGCTGCCCCCTTTGTCTGCTTTAATCTCTGCCTCTTTTTCTTCTGCTCTCACTTTCTCCCTCTGCACTGTTAATGCATGATCCCCTGTCTGCTGTGTGCAAACATGCATCAGTGTGCGACGAAAAACTGTCTAGAGCTGCAACGATTAGTCGGCCAATCGATCCACAGAACATTGAATCACCAACTCATTTGAAAAATCATCTCTCTTTATCTCCCACACACTCCCCCCTCAGCCTGAAACACTTAGACTCCTTATTTTACTTCCGTGACATAGTGACATCACTATGTAACACTAGCACTTCTATTGGCTAGCTATCGTTGTACGAGATAGGTATCGTTGTACGGGATATACACTGATGGAGTGCTCGATGATAACTTCACATTATATCCACATGGATGGAGAAGCAGGGCACGAACAGGGAGAAGAGCTTGCTTCAAGATGAGTTGTATTCCTTCTGCACCAGCAGCCATGAACCATCTGCCACACTGACACTGCCATTATCTGGGATAATTGAGTGTACTTTTTATATATTGCTGCTGTGTACAAGCTGTGAAACAAATATCCCTCTGGGACAATAAGCCAAAGCCTATTGGCTCATATAGATTTGTGTGTGTCTGGTTTAGGGCTGTTAGGATAATTCATTTTCAGAATAATTGATTGAGCATATACCCAACACTACTTCCCAGAGGTAACATCTTCAAATGTCTAGTTCTAAAAAACCTGAAGATATTTACATTTCAGTGAATTAAGACGAGGAAAAAGGAGCTAACGATCTAATTTTAGCAGTACGAACCAAACATTTATTCTCTGCCAAGGAGGCTGGTTTTCAGAAAAACTACAGGCAATATTTTCTATCAATACTGATCAAACTAAATATACATAGGTTATTGCAGTAAGAATACCATTAAAAACCTCTCAGTGTCAGTAATCAACTAACGATTATTTCCCGATTGATTGATCCTTCTCCCAAGAGACCAGTGTGACGTCATCAAGGGGTACGTTTGCCCCTTGAAAGCTAACGTTAGCTTCCCCCTGTCTCATGGCTAAAGAACATATATATAATATCAAGGTGAAACGAACATGCATGACCCTTCAGGCAAATAGTGCAGCACATGATTAATTGAATCATATATTAATTGTTTTATTAAATATAATGAATGTATTAAAGCTAAAAAAAAATGTCCAACACAAGTTTAAAAGCAGTCTTCCGAGAGCCCAATGTATTGTCTTCAAATGTATTGTTCTATTAACAAAAATGTCTAAAACTTGACAATACCAGTCAAATTCACTTAAAATGTTTTAAAACCACGGGTCTATAATTTAGAACGAAGTAGGCAAAAGTAGCTCTTCAATTCTAGCTTGCAAGCATCTTTGTTGAGACCATTGATTAGCTGTAGCTACTGTATGGAGCGTTTTCAATCATTTAGTTGTATAATAATAATAAAATGGTTACATACATGATATTTGATTGAACCCGGAGAATTCGGGGTAGCCTACCTTCATTTGCTTGAAAAAACTGTAAAGGATACTGGATTATCAGAATAGTTGTAGATTACATCAATCGATTAATCGACTAATCAATCCACGGTGGATTTCTGCAGCCATGCCAAGCTTTTAGAAGCCATGACCCCAAAATAAAGAGAGTTCCCATCAATACAAATAATGTACTAAATAATACATCAAGGATGTATAGGCATCCACAGTGTATCCCCCTTCACAAGACTCAGTCTCAGTGTTTACTGTCTGGGAGTCATAATCAAAAGCAGCACAAAGACATGGAGTGAACCAGCTCGGCAGACACAAAGCAAGCATCCTAATGAACACAACGTGTAGTGCAGGTAGAGCAGGAGCGTGCACAGTAAGCTTGTTCGCCTTGGAAGAAATCATGTGTAGAAATGTAGCATGTAAACAATAAATCCCACATATAGCGGTGTACAGATGTGGAGCTGGGACACAAAAGCTTCACAGCAGCTCCATTGTTCTGCTCAGGCTGTGTTTGGTCACATGGTGTCCAACTTTTCGCATTATACAGAATATAAAACATGATTTATAATTTAAATAAAGCCGTTTAAAAGAGGGTAAATGACTAAACCGGCTTGTAAACCCAACACTTTTGCAGTGTTATGCTTTGCAACAGAGCATTGCAAAGACATGCAATGACACAAAGCAGAATATTAGCTGTGAATGAATTTAAAAAAAACATTTAAAGACACAAACGAGCATTTCATTTGCAGTTAAGTGCTTCAAACCGGTCAGGACATGAGGATCTGATCCTACCTTTCAAACGGTGCTGCATGCAATGTGTTAATCCATCCAGACAACAGCTTATTGTAACTAAAACTGAATTGGAAACAGATCCTTGAATTATTTTTGTTGTTTTTCTTCTTCACAGTATTTGGAATAAAGCAGGAGTCTGTGGTTGTCTGCTCCGCCGCTGTCAGTCAGTCCCCCTGCAGCCGCTTTCTCTCTCTCTATTGTCTCTGCGCTCCTGCAGACAGGCCCCGCCCATAGCTGCTACCGTCCAATCGGAGCTCAGAGCGGCGGTGCGCTTCTCTGCAACGATTCTGCGTCCAAGTGATGTAGGAATTCATACTGTCGACCACAACCGGCGACTTATAGGTCGATTTGAAGCAATATTGAGCTCTTATATTCGAGTAAAAGTAGTATCACCACAATGTTAATATGCTGCTGCAATAACAATTCCTGAAATGCCAATGTTACCTCGTAAAAAGTTGAAATTAAGTCACTTAGCAACAGATAAATGTAGCATCAATTAAAATGTATTTTACTTTGACATTCTGGACTGGCCCAACACTTTGACATGAGCTGACACTTGTGATTTCACTGGCTAACATTATAATTTGTATCGATTATAATCAGAAAAACACACTACAAGTAAAAGTACCAAATGCAAATAATATAATTCGCCAACATTATTAAAAATGCAATGTCTTTTTTTCAAGTTATTCAAAATAAATTATAGAATGACTAAAAGATTATTGAAATATCAATTAATTTCTGTCAATTGATTAATGGACTTATCATTGCATTTGGAAAAACGTTTGTGTAGTTTAATTTAAATCAAACCGTTATATTTTATAAACTTCTCTTGTGTTTTTAATGCAAAAATCCCTATTTCTAAATCAGCTAAAGCTGTTATGTACATATATTGCATTAAAAAGTAAACAATTTGTCTCGAAAAATACTACTTAATTTCACCACAAAATAGTCAACGTCAAAGTTGTACTTGTACTTTGTATTTGGCTGAGCCCAAAAAACATAGCTTGCAGATATTTCTTTAAAATAATGTTAAGAAAATCGATCAGAAGTATTTATTTAATAAAATATCTTGTGTCAGGAAAGTCCCCCATAAAATTCCCACGTCCTTGAATGCAGCATGAGGATGCAATAACGCAAAGCACAACATGTTCTGGATGAAATGTGAAGCTCACATTAATATACATTTAAATAAATGTCTGTTTGCAGAAGGTGAGAATAACAAAAAAATGAGTCATTGTAAATAAACTCTAAATAAAAACTGCTACTACAAAGAGACTGGGCTGTTTTTACTAAAAGAGTGATGACTGCTGTTTGTTTGTATTGATTTGTCTCTGCGATGGAAAGCATACTAATCATAATTATATTACAGTTTGGTTGTGAAGGCCCTCATGATGTTAGGTTGCATTGTTTTGAGTAGGGGCATGATGGCGGATGCATCATGAGTCAGTTGTGATCATTTTCTATGCATGCATAGCAGGGTTGAGGGATCACAAGATGATATACAAACAATGCTTTTCTTTACATTTCATTGTGAATAATGCGTCTACCTACTTTTGCCTGTATAATCATTCAAATCATACTAACTGTGATGAAGAACTGTAAATACAACTTCAACCTGCGATGATCACAAGACGATACGTTTAAGTTCACACTCAAAATGCATTCAAATATGCAGATTAAAGATTTTCCCACATAGAGGTTCAACCAACATTTGGTGCATGATTTGGACACTGGTGCTTTGGCCCCTTAATTGTTGTGTCTTTATAGTTGTAGGCATCTTTGGGGATTTTGTGTCTCTGTAGTAGATCTTTGTGATGATTTGTTGTCTTCCTCCAGCACTTTCTTGTCTCTTTGTAGACATTGTGTGTCCCTTTGTGGTCTCTTTTGGTCCATCTGCTATATTTTATTATTCATTCACACTGTGTACTGCTGTCAAAGCGTGTCCTTCATGCACCATAAGGAATGCCAAATGTGTTACAAAGGGACAAAAAAACATCTGCAAAAAATAAGAACATTAACAATTGAGCAGGAAAATATCTTCAAAAGAGTCAAATAAAACATTTAAAAACATGAGAATGAGATTCTTATTTAAATAGAATAGAAAATAATAAAATTAAACCTTGAGCCTGAATAGTGATGTATATTTGGCTTTCAAATTTTGAAAATGCTATTCATTTTGGAATTGTTTAGGCATATGGCATACATTTTGTTACATTAAAGGTGGGGTAGGTAATTTTGGAGAAACCAGCTCGAGTGCGCTAGAATTTGAAAATACACAGCCGGAAAAATATGGATTTGTTGTCAAAGCATTTAATGTATTCATTGCTATCGGGATGTTAAGAGCATTCCATAGATAGAATATAACATGTGTTTCTGAAATAAATGACATACCCCACCTTTAAGGAATCATCTTGTGTTTTTTGGTTTGTTTTTTAAGCTGACACAAAAAATATATATGCGTCAAAATCAATATTTAAAATGTTCCCAAGCATACTCCTATTTAGTTCTGACTTTGTGTTTCCCCCCATTAAATACAGGGGAATCATCTAAACAAACTGGAAATTAAAGGGTTACATTTTTAAGATTTAACTCAGTGAAAGTAGAACAAATATTGATATAGAATTATTTGAACACAGAAATTAATTTCCTCTAGGTCATCTTCTGTGTGATTGGGTTTAGTCAGAGTTAAACATGATAACTCCAAAGAACATGGCTCCGCAGTGATTTGAACATTAATCAAGCGTTCACACCTTACGTGACAGAAACATGATAATATTTTTTTAATTCAAGGTGTCCTGAGTCATCAGCTGCGTCACCAAAGCTGATTGTTATTCTGCAGGCAAAGGAATAAAGTCTCAGGAGAGAAACAGAAACAGGCAGCAGTGAGCAGGGGAGATACATTGATTTCCTTTTTATCCACAATGAAATCACAGCTGAATGAATCCAAGGTTAATTCATTCATGTTCAGCTTTAAAGTCTCTTGTGTCTGTCTTGGAGCATTTTCAATTACCGCTCACATGGTGAATGTTTGGAGCAGAGTTGTGTCCTCCTTTAATAATTAACTAGCTGACATCAGGCTGAAGAGGCAAACCCCAGAAGAAGAAATACAGGAAGACAGGAAGAGGTGAGACTGGTGTTTGTGTTTGTCTCAAAGGACAGAGGTGTCCTTACTTTGTAAGTTTAGGAGAATGTATGCGTGTTACAATGTGAGGTGCAGGTGAACAAACAATACGTGGAGAGAGGGTTTTCTTAAAAAAATAAACAGGCGATTTATTTCTTAGCCTTCCATATTATTTTACAGGAACACAAAACTTCATGCCTGGTGCTGCGTTCACCAGCAAGGAACAAACACAAAATGCCCCCTCCCCTCTCTTCCCAACCAAATGTATAGGAGTCTGCCCGCCTTCCCAATCCAACCTGGCCAATCAGGTCATGGTTCTGAAAGCGGAGTGAAGGGTTGAATCCAAAATGAAACACTGTTGACTACATTTACTTAACCCTAAAGGCTTAAGTAAATTCATAATTCCATCAACATAAATATGGTACCTTAAAAAACAACAAGGTCTGCTTAAAACCATAGACTGTATATATAAACGGATAATTTGTAACCTAATTGACACTCATACAATCACACATTTCCTGACCAATCACGTCCAAGACTCCGCCTACTCATACGGCACATATAAGGAGTACTTTGGAGGCTTGCTCCCCCTTTGAGCAGTGGCACAAGATGGCTGCAGGTCTGATCAAAGGAAATGGTGATTACTTTGTGATTGTGTGTTTTAAAGACTGACAAATTCATTTAGATGCATTTTATTAAATGTGTCTATGTAAACTGTTTTTATAACTTTAACTGACATAAAGACAACTCTGAAGAGACATGTACCTTTCTTAACAAACAAATAGTTAAGCCAAAATGTTAGTGAGGGAGTGTGTGCGCTTCCTCACATTTCACACCTCCTCCCCCTCTGGCTTGCACAGGTCAGGCAAATGAGAAAGATAGTCAGCTATTAGGTTATTCTTACCAGGACAATGCTGTATGGTGAACTGGTATGGCTGGAGGGCTAGGCACCAACGTAGAATCCTAGCATTCTGATGCTGCTTGGATTGCATCCACTTCAAAGGTCTGTGGTCTGCAACACAAACTCTCTTCCAAGAAGGTAATACTTCAATGAATCTATAGCCCACTTTATAGCCAGTCCCTCCTGGTCAAACAGTTTCTTACTCAGGAACAGTATAGGCTTGTCTTCGCCAGGCTCTCCTTGTATTGGGCTAGCACTGCTCCTAGTCCAACACCAGAGGCACTTGCACAATACATTGTTTTGTGAAGTCCGGGCTCTGCAACACAGGAGCTTGACAGATCTGCCTCTTTAATGCCTGGAAGGCATTTTCACACATCATTCCACACAACTTTAGTTGGAGCTTTTTTTGTTACATCAGTAAGTGGGGCAGCTAATGCAACGTGGGGAACAAACCTTCTGTACCACCCCACCCAACCCAGTCTCACGTAATTTCGTGTTATAGTCACGACATTTAATCTATTGATTCGTGTTCACCAACACGATTATCCCCTTTTTTTCGTGTCACACAGGACGATTTTAAAAGCAATGTATTTCTACTGGTAATGCGTTTCGTGCCTGCAACACGTCTTTTTCTCCGGTCGGGTCGTGGAAGACCGGAAGCTGTGTGGTTCATAAAAACATGTTCTTACTCAATATTAAGCCACAATTATTGGTTTTATTTTAAATCGTATAATTTCGGACTTTTGTTGCCGTCTGTGAGGAAAATAAATGGGGCTCAGAGCCTCAGGATACTGAAATCTGTATTTTTTAAATCTTTTTTTCCTTCGAATTTGTTATTCTTTTCAAAAATAACACAGTTATTTACTCAACAATAACACACAATTATCCTTGTTTTTATTTATTGGTTTATTTCCATAATCTC
>CALSBZ010000016.1:5550938-5562134 GCA_943591055.1 Gobionotothen gibberifrons | reverse complement strand
CTACGGCTTCCACAGATGACATTTTTTAATGTATTTGTTGTCAAAGCATTTAATGTATTCATTGCTATCGGGATGTTAAGAGCATTCCATGGAATATAACAAAAAGTGTTTCTGAAGTGAATTACCTACCCCACCTTTAATGTGAGAGGGTATGCTGTACAACATGTACGTGGATGCAATTTGAAAGTCATTGTCCTTTTATTTATATTTTCCTGGGGGAGACCAAACAATGGTCCTGCCTCTTAGAAAATGTAGTTTATTTTGAAGCTGCAGGGTTAAAAGACCTCACCTCGTGCAGGTGGGCGATGTCGGCCTCCATGGCCTTGGTTCTGCGCTCAGACTCTCTGGCTGAAGACAGCACCTCCTTCTGGGCCACACGAGAGTCCTCCAGGTCCCTCTGGAGATCCTTCACCTGGCCCTGAGAGGAGAGCAGAGGATGTCAGGTTTTAAACATATATGACTCTGACAGTAGGGGTGGGCGATATTGAAAAATATAATATCACGATATTTTTCAAGCAGTATCACGATAGACGATATTTATCACGATATTTTTTCATGTCAGTTATTATGGTTATTTTTCAAGTTACTTAACAGTACAACCACCTACAAGGTAACACAAACTAAAATAAAAAGGAGTAACAGACCAAAATACAATTTCAAGCTGGTTTGAATTCTGCAATGAATCCCTGAACGAACAATTCAACAGGAATGTTGATATGGCTTCCTCAGTGTTCAAGTAGGTAGGCCTACAACCTACACAACACACGTTAACACTGGTTTCTTCACCAAGTAAAGTGCACTCTCTTGCTAAATAAAATAAAATATTCAAGGCACAGTTTCTCAGTATAAAAATTCACTTTCTGTTTTAGGTAGCACTAGCAGTGATGTAACATCAATAAACATGAAAAGGAGAGTAAAACATAACTAAGTAAAACATAAAACATCAATGAGGAAAAGTCAGTGCCAAACAATTAAAATGCAAACTTTAGACTTGAAGTGCAATCAAAGACTTTAGCATAACTGAACATCTGTTTCAAAAGGGAAAAACAATATAAATACCTTATTGATAAAATTAAATATAAGACAATAAATGAAGTGCAATACTGTCTGAATCCTGACTAGACAGCTTGGTTTTTACTAACCGGTATCAGCATTTAGTTACTTTAGTTAGTTTAGTTTGAAACGTGTATTACAATTAAATCACGGTCAAATAGGTTAATTTGGTCGTAGTTGGTTTCCACCACAGTATTTACATGGATATAAGCCCCGCCCCCTCTCCAGCGCGTCCTGTTTGAGTGACAGGAGTAAACACAGCTGACTGCCGCTGTGAAACTCCAGCGGTTAGAGCAATGAGAATATTCGCTTTGCGTCCGTTGTGAACGCAGCATAACGCAGTTCAGAAACCACTGTTCTGACTCTTTTAAAGCAACTTGGAGATGTTAACAGTATCAGGGGCACACAGGCCATGGTGGCCGGAGGACGTACAATTATTTTCGGGGCTTCACGGCCAGACCGGCCGTCATGGCCGCCGTGAAAATCCTACCCTGGTGCATCACGATAGATATGATATCTCTGAAAAGGCATATCGTGGAGACCTAATATCGTCTCGACGATATCTATCGTCATATCGCCCACCCCTATCTGACAGTAACGCTTAGTAACTCCATCAAAATAAGGAATTACAGGATGCAGTTTGATTGTTGCTCATCAATGGGAAGATATTGAAAAATGAAAAGTGTGTGCTGACCTGGATCTTGCGGAGCTGCTTGACGGCCTCGTCGCGGGCCCTGCTGGAGGCCTCCAGCTGGTCCTCCATGTCCTTCAGCTCCCCCTCCAGCTTCTTCTTGCTGCCTGAGGCCTGGCCGCGCTGCTTCCTCTCCTCCTCCAGCTCCGACTCCAGCTCTCGCACCTGATGCAGCAACAGAGGGACAACGTTACAAAGTGTTGAAATGAATACTAGCATTAGAATGAGAATCAGAATCAAGTTTATTGCCAGGTACGTTTAGACATACAAGGAATTTGCGCTGGTATCTGGGGGTGCGAACATAAACAATCTAATACAAATAAGGTGCAATAGTAGGTACAACTTTTTTTATAAAACAATTGAGCAGGCTAAGGTTCCACCAGGATCAGCGCAGCTAGACAAAGCAAAGACCTGCAGGAAGTGCACCATCTTCCCGTCCTGCAGCATGCTCACATCTCACAGCAGCTCCTTTGTACTCCACCTGTTTGACGAGCTGCTTCCTCTTCTCCTCGCCCAGCTCATCGCGGCCGTGCAGCTCCCGCTCATGCTGCACCCTCAGAGCCTGGATGTTGACCTCAAGACGCAGCTTGGCGTCCTCGGCGACCTGCAGCTCGTCCTCCAGCTCGTCCATCTGCATCCTCATCTCGTCCGCCATGGCCTCCAGGCCGCGCTTCGCCTTCTCCAGGTCGTGGACCTGAGGCAGGACGGAGAACAGTCAACATCAGAAACAAAAACAAGTGTATCCAACATAGTCTTAAAAACTCCATATTTAATTCCATATTTAATTCATACGTTAATGCAATATTTGTTATATATATATATATTTGGATTTGATCAATTATTTATAAAATGTTTGAGACTTCAGAAAAATGTATTTAAAATAATTTATTACCAATGAAAATATATTTATTGGTTAAAAAAAATTCAAGGATTGAGCTCCCTTTTCACAACATATTTTTTTGGGCATTTATACGTTTATAAATGCGAGTAAGGAAGTGATGGGACACAAAACCCACAGGACAAAATAATGTTGAAAATGAGTAATTAATCAAATGTTGTTTATTTTTCACTTCCTTTTTTAAATAACGCGTGACTAATACATTTATTTATGATGTTTCTCTTACGCTCTTTCCCACGTCGTCCTTGGAGCTGATGAGGTCCTCCATCTCGGCCTTCAGACCCTTGGTGGTCTTCTCCGCCTCCTCCAGAGCGTCCTGGCTGTCGTCTAGCGCCCGGGCCAGAGATAACAACCGCGTCTCCTTCTCCCTCACCTCCGCCTCCGCCCGATCACGCTCCTCAGCAAATTTACAAGACACGGCGCGCTCCTCTGCCAACATCTGAGGGGCACAAGGAGGACAGAGACACGTTTTATGGAATCTACTACTTAAAGTGGACCTATCATGCTATATTTGAATAATATATTGTAGGGCCATACCTATATAAAACATGTCTGTGAAGTTTTTTTTTTTAAATACCAAACAGATCATGCATTTTAGCCATGCCTCATTTCGCTCTATTTGCTGTATTCCAGCCCTGTTTTTACAAGGGCTGATTCTGTGGCAAATGCGCTGCAGCTGACCACGCCCCCCTGCAAAGGAGGGGGGCGAGGCACGAGCGTCATGTTACCATGCTGTTACCATGCTGTTACCATGCTGTTACCATGCCACGGCAACCTCTCATTCCCCTGATAGGTGGAGAGTTGCCCATATAGGTTGCCCATATATATTGCTCCTCGTTTCTGACGTCACACTATTTTCAAATCTGTATCAGTCTGTATCAGATCCGTTGCAGCCCCGTTTTTAGAGATTTGGGTATGGAGGAAAAGAGAGAGGGTTGTGTTTTCTGACACTTGGTGAGTTCCCTGACACACCGGGGACACATATTCATGTATAAAAGACGTACAAAGGTGCATTTTGCATGATAGGTCTCCTTTAAGCAAAGTTCAATTTGAAAATACATTTAGAATCTTTTTTTTGGTGCTTTTTGCTTAATGCGAAAGGCTTCTGGTTCTTTATCAATACATACAAAAATCATAACATTTAGTTTACATTAAATATTTAAATGTTTTAATGCAAAGTCAGAAAAAATAACTATTCAGAAAATCCTACTACTCATCTTTTAGAATTATAAAATGTCTTGAATATTATTTAAGACACTTCAATACCAATAAATGCATTATTTTTGAATAATATATCTTTTAAGACTTTTTAAGGATAAGTGGGAAAACCTTTGAGAGGAGTTTTTATCAAGAATTATTGAAGCACTTTATACTTCTTTTAGTGTGAATTATGGGATACAAAACCCAAAGTACTTGTGTGAAAACAATACATTTAAATTAGGGTCGTCACATTATACCCATAAGCACAATAATCATGATTCTATTGTGTAAAATAATCCAACGCCGCACACAGACACAAAGTTAAACAATGACTAAAAGGGACTAAAGTGTAATATTCATTTCTTATTGATAGAGATTATATTGAGGATTCTGTCGTGATTAATAATTGTGTAAATAATAATTATAACGTTTCTATATCCCTATGACATATTAGATCAAACTACTTTATTTCTCTTTCACATCACAGTAACTCTTATTCCGTTTTTTTTTATGCCGTGTTATTTTATTTCAGATTGCTTTTTATATTTGTGCTGGCAATAATATACAATGTGTTTAATTTATTATGTTTGAAATGTTTTTGTGAAGCACATTGAAAGACCTTGCTGTTGAAATGGGCCATATAAGTAGCCTCTCCTCAGCTATGAAAAACAATAAAGTTATATTTATTTTGTAAACACCTGGTCGAACTTCTTCTGCCTCTTCTCCAGGTTGGAGACGAGCTGCCGCTGTCCGTCCAGGTCCATGAGCACGTCCTCCAGCTCCTGCTGCATGCGGCTGCGACTCTTCTCCAGCTTATCGTAGGCCGCCGCCTTCTCCTCGTACTCGCTGTTGGCCGCCTCCAGGTCGCGCTGCAGACGCTTCTTCCCCTCCTCCAGCATCTCCACCGCCCCCGACGCCTCCTCCAGCTTCTTCTTGTAGTCTGACAGCTGACATGAGGAGAAGGGTGAGAGAAAAGCCCATTTACATTTCTTCAGTGGTAACATTCAATGTAGCCAAGTACAACAAACAGAAGAAGCTTAAAGGGAATACAAACTGGTTTTTGAGAGATTGTAAGAAAATGTATTGGCATCTATAAAGTTGATTTTTTATTTATTTTGAATACTTTGTTTGGGTGTTATTTTAAATGTAATACTTTAACTACATTTTACTGATTTAATATACTTAATTACTTTTAGTTAAGATATATTTTCAATGCATGACTTTGACTTGTAACAGTATTTTCTCTGTACTCTCCTCACCGACAGCTAGCCAGTCACTGACCTGCATGCTGAGGCTGGAGAGCTGCCTCTCCACGGCCCTCTTGCCCTCCGTCTCCTCCTCCAGCTGCTCCATCAGGCTGTTCCTGTCCTCCTCCATCTGACGCAGACGCCCCGACACATTCAGCTTCTGACGGGTCTCCTCCGACAGCAGCTCCTGCAGGAGAAGGAGGGGGGAATATAGGGTGGAGAAAGGTGTCAGCAACCTTTTTGGTCCAGACAAAATATCTCCAAAATGACCTAAATAAAAAAACATGTACAACGCGGACTGTACTTTTGGAAAAAATATCTATTGTGACAACTTCATATAAATAAGACCACTCCCATTTAAGAGACAAGAAATTCCCCACTTGTACAATAGCTTGTAATGCTTCACTTCAAGAGCATCTTCATGACAGTTAGAGCAATCTTTATGTAAACCCCCCCCACCTGTGCGTCCTGCAGCTGGGAGGACAGACTGGAGACGTCTTTGCTCAGCTTGATGTTCTTCCCCTCCGCATCGTTCAGCAGACCGGTCACACCGTCCAGCTCCATCTGACGGAGGCGGAGCAAACGAGAAGATAGGCAATCTTAAATAATAATAATAATAACGTGGACTTATATAGCGCCTTTTTAAAAACGCTTTACAATAGGAAGAGGGAATGTGGGGGGACACAACAATGAAAACAGTAACACAAACAGGGCAGAGAAAATAAGAAGATAAATAAAGTCTCTAATATACGGTTTGGTCTTTCTCTGTCCACATTATAAATAATTCTCGCAGCCGTAAAACCAGGACTAACTCCTGGTTGAAATGACTCTTTTTATGTCGATTTTTTACAAAAGAAAATACAAGATCACACTAAAACAGACAAAAGAACAAAGTCAATCAATGCATCCTGCTTAACACTTAATAATAATAATAATAATAATAATGGGTTTAATTTATAAAGCACTTCATATTTGATTTCAAATCCCGAAGTGCTACAAGCAGTGAGCATGGACAGTATAAAAACATTACACAACACGGTAGAATTAATAAAAAGCAATAAAAACAAACAATAAAATAAAATAAAAGGGTGGAAGTAAATAAAAGGTCTAGGGAAAGGCTCTATTAAATAGATGTTTTTTTTTTTAACTTAAACGCACTTATATCAGCAGATCTTCAAACAAACATGAATCAAACAAAAAATGATAATATAAAGTAAAGGAAAAAGAAACGCTTAATATGATCACCTTATAATCTCGACACTAAATGTTCTTTTAAAATGTAACTAATGAACAAAACAACCTAAACTTCATAAACTTTGTCCAACTTTTCAAATCATTTTTAGAATTTTGAAATAGACTTGCAATACATCCTTTAAAAAAAAAACTAATTAATAATATCACCGTCTTTCTCAGTAGGCCAAATATAACAGACATCTCTTGGAAACAGCAACAACAATAAAGAAATATTATTTTTTTCTTTAATTTCTAGTGGTATACTCCATTGTTTATTTATTGATCTCACAGTCATCTTGGAGACCCGCTCCCCCAGCTCGCTCCTCTGCCGCTCGCTCTCGCTGAAGCGTCCGTTCAGGTCGTTGAGCTGCGCCTCCACCTTCTTCTTCTTGTGCTCCACGTCCTGCTTGGAGCTGCCGAGGGAGCGCAGGTCAGCGCTGAGGTCCGCCTGCTCCTTCTCCAGAGCCTGCTTCGCCTTCTCCAGACCCGCTCTCACCTGGGGGGGGGGGGGGGGGGGGGGGGGGGGGTTCATGACACACTGCTCCTCCCTAAATATATCTTTATTGATTAAAAGGAAGCAGGCCTGAGGAAGTAATTCAAACCACCTTCATCTAATATCATTACTTCATTCTTTACTTCAGTCATAACGTGTGTTTATAATGCTACTTTTATAAACGCATTCTCCATAAACAAAGTTGAAACTACACCAGGTGAACTGTACAATATAGCTAATGTGGAAATATAGGGCCACATTTTAAGTATGTCTAAACTAGACGTGAGAAAACATTTTGTAATTAATGCAATTTGAGTAAACTGACCCTTTAATATCAGAGCGAGGAAATGATGTGTCCCAGGTATGCATCAGTGTGTGTGTGTGTGTGTGTGTGTGTGTGTGTGTGTGTGTGTGTGTGTGAGTACCCTCTTGGCCTGCTCCAGCTGCTCGTTGAGCTCCTCCACAGCCTGGCTGTGTTTCTGCCGGAGGTCCTGGACCTGAGCCTCGTGGCCCCGGCCCTCGTCCTCCGTGGCTTTCTTCAGCAGGGCCACTTCCTGCTCACGCTTCGCCCTGTCAGGTACAAATACACACATATGACGTACAATAAATACACACACAACATCAACGCTACACATCTGGGGTCACAGAGGTCTCTTTGTATGCAGATGGAACCCTTTTTTATTCTTCTGCACAATCTGAGAAAGAAGCTGTTTTTAACGTTGTTTAACACAGATTTGAACCTTTACTGTTATCACCGTAAAGAGTGCAAGGATTAAGCTATGATCTGATTGAACACATATATAGATTATTTATTTATTATAAATGTAGACTCCTTTAGATGTTGCCATTTTGTAAGACCACACAGTAGCCCCCCCCCCCCCCCCCCCCCCCCCCAGTACCCACCGTAGCTCCTGCTGTGCGGCGGTGGTGTCCAGGCTGTCCTCCAGCTCGGTGCGGAGAGCGTTCAGCTCCTCTCCCAGATCCCTCCGGGCCGCCTCCACCTTCCCCCGGGCCCCCCTCTCCGCCTCCAGGTCCTCCTGCAGCTCTGAGAGAAGAGCCTCCAGCTCCCGGACTCGCTTCACCGCCGCGCCGCGCTGATTACACTCCTCCTCCAGCCTGGGGACACGGGGGAAGGCTCTGATCAAGTTTCTAACATCTTCACATCAAACTAAGTATTAAGGACTTTTATGTCGAAACATCTCTGTGAGTTGGCTGCTAAGACACACTAAGGGCTCTGTGTTGTTTCTTGTAAACAGTTTGTTTAAACATATGCTCAGTCACTACGAGAGACCACACAAATCCACGTACTAGAGATCTGCAGTGTCATAGAGTATAGTTGTTTTGCGTTAGTGGTCTCACTTATCCCTCTCTTAACCTGCTAGGTCAAAATGCTTCTGGCCGTCAACTTCTATAAAAAAGTACCCAGCAGGTTTAGACCAATATAAGCCTGAATTCAGGAGGAAATGATGGAAGTGTAGGACACAGTATTGAACAATGCAAATATACCAGTTTACACATCATGCAGACAAAGCTTTTTTCCTAATAACGTCTTTCACTGACTGATTTGTGACTTTAACCAAATCAAGAAATGACGTTTTTTAAAAAGTGATTTTTATACCTGGCAGCTTTTTGATACAACATTTAGATCTTTGTGTCGGGAAAAGACTGTTACATTATCTGTAACAGAATATAGTATTAACACCTGTTATAACTCCGGAATGTTTCCTTTAGGGCCCCTCCCAGGATAATCTTTACATGTTTAGCTCCACTGCTGATGATTCTGTGTAACACCGTGTTGAACTGTTATCTGAACCTCCCCAGTTTACCGGGCCTGCGTGGCCTCCAGCTCCTCCTCCTTGGCGGCCAGCTGGGCTCGGAGCTCTGCCAGTTGGTTCTGCAGGTCGGCGTTCTGCTCCTGGAGGTCGGCGAGCTCCGCCTCCACCTTCCTCTTCGCCTTCTCCACGTCCTGACGGCCCTTCTCCTCCTTCTTCATACGCACTGCAGCAGAGAGGAGAACACTGTCACTGACCTTTTATTAAGGTTCATTATACAAAAACTGATTTTAAAGGTCATCAAGTCTTCATCGAGTCCCCTTATTTGTTTCAAATCACTGGTCCCCCTAGAGTGGGGCACCTGAGAAGAAATTGGATTTTACAGCCTCGAAAATACAATGCAAGTTATCTTTTATAGGCTAAATCCCACCTACACAATATATAACACACTACAGGAAAGGAAAACCCCCCAAAGGCATAATATGGGCCCTTTCTGTTCAGTACATGTACACAGTCAAATGGCTCGGGATCAAAAAAGAAACCAGTAGACATATTTCTTCAGAAGTAAAACTTGTATGATTGCTGGTGCCTTTATTGTGATTGTGTCTGTTACTGTGTGCTTTTATCCATTCCGCTGTCTCCCTTAAAAAAAGATCCTTCATCTCATTCGGACTTTTCCATTTAACTGCAAAATAAGGCGCCATTAAGGAATAGAGTAGAGTGAGTGATTTGCTGCCTCACCCTCCAGGTCTGAGATCATGGACTCATGCTTGGTTTTGAGTTTGGTCAGATTCTTAGACTTCTCCTCCTCCTCGGTCAGGTTGGAGTTCATGTCCGACATCCTCTCCTCCAGAAGCTTTCTCTCCTGAAAACACACAACAGTAAAAGATTGCATTGTGCTATCTACCTAGCAGACCTTCCAGAGTGTTTGTACCTTCTGCAGCTTGTTGTTCTGGTCCTCCATCACCAGACCGTCCTCCTCCAGCTTCTTCACTTTCCCCTCTACAGACGCTTTCTCCAGCTGCAGCTTCTGGCAGGAGTCCTCCTGCTCCGCGATGTGGGCCTCCATCAGCTGCAGAGAACACAGCGGGACATTACAGTTTGGATAATGTAAGTAGGTGTAAGCTTGGTTTAGTGAATCGGTCGGTACGTAGCATCAGAATAGCAGGATAAGAGCCCAAAATTAATATTTGAAAAGCTTCACATCCATATTTCCTCATAGGACCAAGCACCGAACCTGGGGGGACAGAGCCTTCTCCGTCGCTGCCCCCTCCCTCTGGAACACATCTGTAACTTCACCGATATTCCCATGTTCAAATCACAAATAAAAACTCATCTTTTCAGAACTGCTTTTAATCTGTAATTTATGGTGTGTTTTATATTTTAATTTAATTTTAAGTGTGTGTTGTTTTAATGTTTTTTTTATGAGTTTTTACTCTGAAAAGTGTCTGAGTTTCCAGAAAAGCGCTCTATAAATAAAATGCATTATTATTATTATGATTAATAAACACGTGTAAAAATAAGAATATGAGAATTACTATGAGAACATTGTTAGGGTTGAGTGAAGCAGGCAGGACCCAAATGCAGAATAAACTGAAAAAATACCTTTATTTCAAGGTTTTGAGGAACAAACAGAACGTGAACACAGTCAAAGACAAACAATGAACCAACAATGACAGACAGAAAAACCAGAACTTAAATACACACAAGATTAATCACACAAACAAGACACAGGTGAGGAGGGAGGAGAAAACACAGGGGCACCAGGTGAACACAATCGGGTAATCAGACAGGAGGGAACACAGACAGAAAGCAACAGGCAAGACAGGGGGTGAAGACCTTTCAAAATAAAACATGAAACCAAAGACAGAGAAAGACAAAACAAAACACAGACAGATCGTGACAAAAATATGTCAAGTATATTTAGAAAATAACATTTTGTAATTTCACAGTTTTTTTTTAAAACAATGATATATGTCTTTCTTTCTTTTAGTTTACCAGAATTGTTATGACTATGATTATTAATATAATAATTAATTTATACCAATAATATATTATTATTCGTATTATTATCATACTATGTTATTTTTATATTATATTTTTATTTTGTTGTTATTAATATTGTTGTGCTGTGCCCCCACCTGCAGCTGCTGCTCCGTCTCCTTCCTCTCCTGCGTCAGGGCGTGGCTGCGGTCCTCCTCCTCCTCCAGCCGGGCCTCCATCTCGTGCAGCACCTCCTCCAGCTCCTGCTTCTTGGTCTCCAGCCGCACCTTCATCTCCTCCGCCTCTGCGTATAGCTCCGTCTCCGCCTGGAGCTTCGTCTCCAGCAGGGTGCGCTCCTCCATCAGCTACAAACACACACACTTCAGTCACTTCAGGATCTGTTAAGGTTCAGATCTAATCCAAATGAAACGATGTTCTCTCACCTGGGTGTGTTTCTGCGATATGTCTTTCAGCTCCGCCTCAGACTTCAACGCCACCTCCTTCGCCGACTTGAGCTCCTCATCTTTCTGACCCATCTCCTCTTCCTGTCTGGTGACCTGCAGCAGGGGCTTCACCTGGAACACACACACACACACACACACACACACACACACACACACACACAC
>CALSBZ010000016.1:5509477-5535938 GCA_943591055.1 Gobionotothen gibberifrons | reverse complement strand
CAAAGTTAAAGCCTGGTGAAAAAAAATCTATTTTAATATATATCAAGGGTTTAACACTTGATATACTTGGTTAATCAGATGTGATTAAAGAGCTGGAAGCATACAGTGAGCAAAGAAACCCAACCTAACCCAACAACTCTTCAAAACTATTTGAATTAGTACTTAATCAGTGTAAGATTTAAAGAGCTCAATTATCATCCAACAGAGGAGGATAGTTTTACAACACATCACACAGAGGACAAACCAGCATCATAAAACACATCCTCGTCTCTCCAACTGCTGCATCCGACTTTCACTCTAATTTAATTTACATTTATGACACATTATTGCAGATAACTGCCTCAGTGCATTTCCCTACAGGTTCACAATGAGCTACTTACTCCCTTATCCTCTTCTCTGCCTCTGCCTGCAGGTCACAAGGCTGCGTTGACCTCCGATGGAAGAGCAGGCAATAAAACATGAAAAGCAGCACACAGAAGATAATACCTATAATCAAACAACTCGGCTGCCATGCTGGAATGCCCATGTTTGGCTAACCCCTTTGCTCCTGGTAGCTTTGGTAGCCCAAAGAGGGATGCTACAGGACTTAGCAGGCATACTACCTTATAAGGTGCGGCTCATGTGTCCAGCCAAGCTCAGCGTTTACACCAAAATGGTGACATGTCACAAGGTGCACCCAAGGGTGGCACAGGCGTGCACGCACAACAGAGCAGGTATGTGAGCAGGAATCTCTAATGAAGATTTCTGACATTTTTACTGAGACATTTAATGATTTAAGTGAAGGTCAATGATCCTCCATAATGATCCAAATACCAAGAAGTGTTAACCATTTAACACTACAAGAAATTCAGGATAATGTAGTAGGCTACTGGTTTTTTAATCAATGTTCATATCTACTTAATTAACAACTCTATTCATAATTAATTAATATTGTCACATATTGCTCTAAAAGTGACATCACTTTTATATACAAACAAGTTGTTTTGTTGCACTTGAATTCAGCAGGTTATTTCAGCTGAATTCATTACATGGGAGTAGTAGCCTGCCCTTGTCTTCTGTATTAAATATGGTCGTATAAAAAGTATATAATATATGAATTAATTAAGTATTTGTACTCACTGTGCAGTTCTTCAGCCCTCAGTGCAGGATGCAGACTCCACTCCAGGGAAATGAGAATATCATGTCAGGTAAATGAACTGATGATGATGATGATGATGATGATCATGTCCTTCCTCCTTTCTCACTATTTAAACTGGCCCGCGACACCTGGGGGTGGAGCAGAAGCGCGCGCGACCAACCTCGTTTCCAAAGTTGGCAGAGACGTTCATTCAGCCAATCACAGAAGCAGGAGAGGTTTGCCTTCAAAACAAAAGCATAAATGTTCTAAACAGAATTTGGGTTTTTTCTGATATTGAGCAATTGTTTCTGTTATTATTCTTGGCTGCTAAATTCACTCAAGTATTGTACTTAAAACAACTTTAAGTTTCCGCAAATGTAACTCTTATTTTGTACGTTTACAGTTTAACTCCATTCATGCTTCAAAACATTCATTTGCCAGCTCTGTAGTTGATTGTTGATTTCCACATAATAATTTAACACTTACACAAACGACTATAGCCTACAACATAGGCTACACTAAGATCCATATCATATTTAATATCTAATTCCCAAATATCGTTAAAAGTAGGCCTATACTTACAAAGCAAAAGGGATATGTGAAGCCGGTCATTACTAAAACAGATCCGACAGAGTGGGCAGGGTGGTGAATGTGAATTCAAGGGCCGAGATGTAGGCCTAGTTTGTTTATCTTAGTGAACTGTAGCTCAAAAAATAATAATAATAAACGGTGTTAAAGTGGAGAACATCCTGCTGAACAAATGTGTAAGTATTATAAACGTTACTGGGTTGACAATCATATTACGAATACTGAAAACGATATTTTTTAGTAAACTCTCAGTTGTCTTAAGGGGAAATCAAGTTAGCTAACATACTATGGGCCTAACGTACTTTTATTTTGAAAGGTTTATGCGATGTCTGGTTTCCATGGTGACTGATGACTATACCAAACAACAGCTAACTTCACTTGCTTCAAGTTTCTTTTTAACACTTTTCTGCAAGAAAATTAAAATGTCTGCATCGGTTGAGCAGGAGGACTTAGATAAATGCTTCACCGTGTTTGACGGCTCTTCTCCGGAGGATGTGTCCCATGCCCGGCAGCTGTGGAGCTCGCTGTCCCTCCTGCCGCCGCTGGAGTCCCGGCTGGTGTCCGCAGACATCCGCCAGAGGCTGCCGGTGTCCCGGCCGCAGCGCAGAAGCAGCGCCGGTCCCAAGCCCTCCGCCCCGGCCCCACAGCCGCCCAGCGTGTCTGCTCTCCGGCAGAGACGGGAGGAGAGGCAGCGGTATGCCGCCATGGCCGACCAGAGGCGGGAGATACTCACTCTGCTGAGCCGGCAGAGGGAGCAGAGGATCCAGAAGGAGCTGCTCTCTGTGGGCTTCAAACCGAAGCTGAAGCTCGGCAGGGAGAAAATGTTGAATCTGCAAAAACCTCCAGACTCTGTCACTGACGAGGAGCTGGTGAAGCAACTGCAGTAAAAATACTTTTTAGACTTAAGTTATTAAAATACTCTTTATTGGCTCTTAGATTTTAAGTTAATCAAGTTGGACCTGTATGTAACTTTATAGTCTGGACTGGTGTTAAGGCATATTTCAAAATGCATGTTGTCTTAGATATTAATGGTGAAAGAAGTATCTAGATCAGGGGTGTCCAAACTACGGCCCGGGGACCAAATGCGGCCCGCGGACCATTTTGAATTGGCCCTCAGCAAATTCAAAAAGTATAATGACTTAAGTATAATAAACTTCTGCTTGTCTTATATTGTATTTCTTAAATATATATTTTCAATAATATTACACTGTATTCATGTGTTAATAAGCCCAATTTTCAAATAAATTCAGTCAATTAAAGTTGAACACATTTTCTAACAAATCTTAGTTGATGAGAAAAGAGCCCAATAACAAATTTACATAACAACCTTGAAATATACCCTTCATATTTCCTCTTTTTATAAGCCATCTGAAGCTTCTGTTTTAAGGAATGAGCTGCTAACAAAATTAATGAAACCCTATGGAGAGCAGTTATGTAGGCTGTTTTTTTCTTCAAGCATTTTCAAGTATCAAGAATAATTTACCTACATTGGATTGATTTTTCCAAGTTATAACTGACCTTATGAGGCAATAAACCTCACCTCTGAGTGGCCCAGCCCTTCGTATATTTTTCTTGTAGCCCTCGTTGAAAAAAGTTTGGACACCCCTGATCTAGATATTTTACTTAATTTAGTGAAAATAAAGTACAGTTCCACAGTGTACACATTTAAATTCATTAAAAAAAAAAGTTCAAAAGTATTACCATCAAGATGTACTTAAAGTATCAAAAGTAATATTTATTTTACAAAATGAGCCATTTTAGAATAACAATATTGGGTTATAATTACATCACTTTAGTGTAGTTGGTAAAGGTGGAGCTACTTATCATTTATTGATATGCTTTTTTCTGATCCTTTATTTGAATGAAAGTATCAGTTCCAGTGTAGAAATGCAATAAAGCCCTTGAATTATCCAAAGTAAAACTACTAATCGTGCAAAATTGGATAGTTTGCAATATCATTATATATAACAATATTGTATTGTAATTATTTATATGCTACATCATTTACGATTACATTTTAAAGACTTTTTTCTTGCACAAATGTCAGAAAAATGCAGTTCAGCCTCTTAAAATGTCCATCTTTTCTGTTTTATATCACATAAAAGTGAACAGCTTTTGTTTCAAGACTCACAAAACAAAGCGAATCATCGAGCAGCACTAAATTACTGTATATTTAAGTATTTCCAGTGACAGTCTTTGCTTATTTGTGACATTCTGGTGTTCTGCAGGTAAAATGCTTGCCGTGTCACTAAGTACACTTTAGGCGAATGTGAACTGGACAAATTGAACTTTTTGACCTGATCAAGGCACCAGATGGAAAGTCAGGGGATCAGCAAAGTCCTTGATGTTTTTGGACATTTTTAAATACTATGCACATTCACACAGGTGTTTTTAATTACCCGGCTGATTAGTCAGATGGGGGCAGCAGCTGTGCTGACTTTACACAGATATGTTGAGGAGCCCAGGTGTAACTGATTAACTGTAACATGTAACATTAAACAAATAACCAATAATGTGTCGAGGTTTGAAAACAGCAAACCTGGGAAATACATTAAAATTAAACAAGAGCAAGATTTATAATAAAAACACTATTCTTTTGTGTTTTCCTCGTGCTATAATAAAACCTTTGTTTACCTTTGTTTACTTATTATTTCTGAATTAGCTGCTGTAAAACTGTCTAAAAATACATACTTTTTTTTCTCTTCTCCTGCTTTAAAAGGTTTAAATATCTGCTGTAATAAATACATAATTATAATTATAAATGCAGGTTTATTTTTGTAGGTTTTCCAAGAAAGATAATTGGCCTTGTTTTAATAACATAGAGCAAAATTAAAATCAAAAGTAAAAAAGAATGCAATAGTCAAGGAAAATTGGTATAAATTAAAAACATTTAGTCTACAATAAGAAATATGTAAAATAATGTACAACAAAACCATCAAAAAGGAAGTAAAAAATAGGTAATAATACAAAAAAAACCATATAATAATAATAATAACATTGCAGATCAAGTTTTTTAGACTGACAGTATTTCAACCTGCTATAGTTCTTTGCTAGACTATTTATGTAAAATGACTGATTGTATTTCATGTCTTAAACTCTTCCTGGTGTCAGCACGTAGCACTTTGCTTCAAACAGCAGTTATTACATAACATGAAGTGGAGCCTGTGTGGTTATTCAAATACCGAATACCCAGTGGCGAAGGCCCAACCATAATAGGATAAGAAGTGGCCTGCAGCATATTGACTTTATCTAATTTGGTTATAGTTTTCAAAGCACAGAGATTACGCAGAAGCCTGCAGTCTATAAACGCTCTTTAACCTCGAGCATCCGTGTAATTCATCCTTAAGTAGCTCTAAAGTGATCGTCCACTTTGAATTCCATCTTGATTATAGACAATCCGCGTCTGTTCAGGACGTCATAACTTTATATTTTCTCATGGGGGAAGAGCATGTGTTTATCTAACTCACATGAATTAGTGACAGGCTTAAAGGAAGCGGCAGAAAATTAAGGTATATTCTGTCAGAAAGAAGACTTTAAGGACCAGCATAAGGGAAAATAAATCAATAAATGAGGTTACAAATATTAAGAATAAAGTCAAAATATTGAGAATAAAGTCAATATGTCGAGAATAAATATTATAATGTTGAGAACAAATAAAAAAACATTGATACTTCAATATTCATAAAGTGGAAATGTCGGGAATAAAGTCTAAATCTTAAGGAAGTGTTTAGAATTAAGTCGAAATGTTAAGGAGTTGAAATATTTAGTGAACGTTTAACTTGATTTAAAGCAGAAATACTATTTTCTGTAATACTTATCTGCAAAAATAGAAGTTAGAAGTACATAATTATGAAAATTGTTCTTCAATAAAAGTCACAGGTAATAGCACTCAGTATGCAGAATGGTAGTATTAGGTTTCAGTATGTTTTAGTTGACCAATGTTGAGCCAATTTAAAAATTGGCTAGTAACTCAATTTTAGATAAATATATTATATAGATAAAAAAGTACAATATTCGACACAAAGTATATGTAGCATAAAATGAAAATACTTAAATAAATACTTGAGTAAATGTACTTCAATAAAATCAACAACTGTCCCGTTCACACACACTTGGTTGTACCATGAAGGTCAGTGTATTGATAAGAATTCACCATGAGATGTCAGTAAAAACTCATTTATCGACTTCATTTCAAAAACAGCAACCTACTGTAAGTGTGTGAGTGGAAGCTACAAAACTGTAAATAGTATTACAAAAGAAAAGCTGAATTTGCGTTGTCCTCTATCTAATCTGTGTGTTGAACCCTAAAAATATTCACTTAATTTACGCCTGTCTTGACATTTTCCTCAGCAGTGTTTTTTTTAAGGAGTGAGAACAGATGACTGCAATATCTGCACCCCAGCTGTTGCTCACTCACTTTGCTGCACTTCCTCACCGCTCATATGATAGCTGGAGCTCTCTGAGGGAGTATTATGGTCGGCGGGAACTGATGTCTCTGATATTTAACTGACATTTCATGCAGAGCCTCGGGAGACTCTACTGTGTGATGCAGGGCGGATCAGATACATGTTCAGCTGCAAAACTTTTCCCTTCTTCTTTGTCCATCTTCCTGATCAAATACATCCACATGTCATACGTTGTTCTTTATGTTTGTATGATGTATGTATTGATATGATTGAATTCCAACTTGATTGAATAGCTTCACTTCATTAATACTAACACTGATATTTTAATAATTTAAGGAAAATACTTATAATATTGTTGTTATCCCCAAAAGACGTCTGACTCTGTGTCTCTCAGATGCATTCCCACTATAAAAACAAACATTTATAGTTTAATTTGTCAGTAATCAATAATTTCCTTAAACAGCTGCTTGCTATATTATTGCATTTGCTGGGGACTATTTTCAGAGGCGGATTTGTCCACATTTGGTGCTTTAGCAAGTATTTGTGTGAGCATTAGAATTGTATTATGTGTATAAGAACACGTATTTATGCTTGGAGGAAGTGGAACAGCTGGTATATCAATACATGCAAATTGTGACTAGCATTTGAAAACAAACAAACAGAAAATGTTATATTTAAAATAAAACTGAACTGATTAAGCTGACTTGTGTTGGTACATACACTTAAAGGCCTTTTACACAGGCCACTTTACAAGTTTAAATTAGAAATCTTAGACATTGGCAGGTGCTCATGACAAACGATACATGTGGAATGATACAGAAGCTTCGATTTAGAAGTTTTGTTACAACTTTTACATCCAGAGACAAGCAATATTAAGATGATAATATTAATAATAATAATAATATAATTAAGACCAGCAGCTTTAGCATCAAGAAACTAACTGTTGACTGAAAACTATTTAAACCGTTATCACAACAAAGGTCCTGTAATTAAAATGTAATTGTGTGTGTGTGTGTGTATGTGTTTGAAAATGTTGGTTTGTTGGTTTGTTAGTCCCTGCCATTACTCTCAGTATATCATGATGGGGCAGCTGCTCTGCCAGACTGCCAGCCTACATATATTTATAATTTACAATGGATTGTGTGGTTGGGTGTATCAGACACACAAATCAGGTTTTCAACAACAATCAGCTGATTTGGGTTTGTTTATAAATGACATCAGTTACTGACACAAAGTTGTACCACTTTTGGGGACCCTGATTATTGGACAGGGTACAATTGGTGCCACTTTCTGAAAATGTTGACACTGTCAAGGCCTGATACTCAAATTGGTCCTAACAAAGGTGGAACAACAACAACACAAGTACGTTTGTCTCCCTACTGATCACACCCTGATTATCATGCATTAACTTCCCCCTTATCTTGATTTAATAAGGACCCGACAAAAAAAGGTAAAATCTTTCGAAAAATGGCTTTAATGTCAAGGTCTGACACTCAAATCGGTCCTAACAAAGGTGAAGGGACAAGAACACACAGACACACACACACACACACACACACTCACACACACACACACAATCAGTGCCTTTGGTTTGAGGGGAGTGTGTGATATTTGGACCGAAGGCTCTGATTAACAAACTGACATTGCAGACGCGACTTCATGCACTCTTGGACCTTTTTAGCTTGACTGTGTTTAAATAATACAACACTAAGAGCATCAAAGGGCCGTCGCTCGCTGATGCAACCTCCCAGTAATAGTCCAGGAGTCAGTAATTGTGATGAAAGGTCCAGACTTTTGTATAAACTATTTGGTCAACTTTTTGGGAATCAGTTGCATTAGAAATGTCTGAGATGTTTGCCTAATGTATAATAATAATCACTTATATAGTAGACCCAAGAGCCCTGTAAAAGCCGGTTACATAATGAGCAAGACACACAGACTTCATAGATGTTTAGTCTCTTTTTTTTCTTTTTGTTCTGCGTCTATCTGTGTTTTTGTGTCTCTTTGTTATTGTTTTTCCATTCATCACAGTCATTCTGAGTGTCTCTTTAGTCTATGTGGCTGTTTGTAGATGCTTTTTGTATATCTATTGTGAGGGTCTTCTGGTCTTTTTGTGTGTCTTTGTAGTTGTTTTATATCAGTTTGCAGTCATTCTATGTCTTTTGTAGTCTTTGTGTGTCTTTGTAATTACATCATGTCTCTTTTGGTCATTATGAGTCTCTTCCTGGTTGTGTCTTTAAGGGATATTTTGAAAATAAAAGGCAAGTTGGACCAGACCCTTTCGGCATCATGACTACACTTGAGAATCTTGCAAATGCATGTATTTCTGCAGGGCAGGAAGTAAGTTAGTACAAAGCAAACAAAAAAAAACAAATTACAGACGAAAACCATGTCAGCCTAATATTGTGACAAAGCAGCAGTAAATGTTTACCATTTAATATGAACACACACCTGCATGCACCAAGTGCTTTATTTGCTCAGGTGGTGGTGAATAACACTGAGGATATTTATGGACCTATCCCTGCAACAACCTGTTGTGTAACAAGAACACAGATGCATGAAAAAGTCAATGACAATAAACTGGAGAGGGACACAAATCACAGCGACACAGAAGCTTCCAGAGGCCTGTCTCTGAGGCTGAGTTTAAAGGGAGGTCATATACAACAGTCTCCTCTCCAATAAAAGCTGCGTACCCAGCGGGATGTTTTACAGTTGATAAGTACCAGGAGCCGTCTTGTAAAAAGTCCTACTTTAAAGTGGACCTATCATGCTATATTTGATTAATATATTGTAGGGCCATAATTATATAAAACATGTCTGTGAAGTTTTTTTTTCAAAATACCAAACAGATCATGCATTTTAGCCATGCCTCATTTCTCTCTATTTGCTCTTTTCCAGCCCTGTTTTTGCAAGGGCTGATTCTGTGAGAAGTCTTCTTCGCTGCTTTTGTGGCAGACTACAGCGCCACTTACAGGCCTGGCATATGTACTACAGCGTCTCCAGTGCTTTCGAGCGGCAATGGCCGGCGGTGGCCCAACCCCACATTCCCCTGATAGGTGGAGAGTTGCCCATATAGGGGAGCACCCCTTTTCTGACGTCTGAAAAATTCAAATCTGTATCAGCTCCGTTGCAGCCCCGTTTTTAGAGATTTGGGTACGGAGGAAAAGAGAGAGGGTTGTGTTTTCTGACACTTGGTGAGTTCCCTGACACACCGGGGACACATATTCATGTAGAAAAGACGTACAAAAGTGAATTTTTCATGATAGGTCCCCTTTAATGAACAGGGTGGCTGCTCTGTGACTTTGAAACGTCCTCTGGGATTCACCACAACGGTCTCAGACCGGTGTTAAAGTGTGTCACCGCTCTTTTCTCTGATCCTGCCTCCTCACTGTACCTGCAGAGACATGCAGACTGTTAAATGTCTCACTGCTAATAAAGAGACATCCTGATGTTGTTTTTCTTGGCCTTGGCTCAAGCGACTGGAACTTGGTTTGGCAGAAAACACCAGGCTGAATGTGAAGCCTTTACGTAGCTTTATCGCAGTTTATTCTAAATTTGATACATGATAAGTTTAACCAACTGCATCATGGCTTCCACATGCCATCCTGAACCATAGTCTTTCTGTGAAAAGTGCAGTAGTCAAAGAGGCCCTATTGTGCTTTCAGGTTCATATGTATATGTTGTGTCTCTACTGTGACATGTTTACATACTTCAATGTTCAAAAAGGTCTTTATTTTTCTCATACTGCCTGTGCTGCAGCACCTCTTTTCACCCTCTGTCTGAAACCAGAGCCCAGTCCACTCTGATTGGTTAGCTGGTCAGCCAGCTGTTGTGATCCATATGTCAACCATTTAGAGATGTCCCACTCGCTAGTTTATCATGTACATTGTGTTGGAGAGCTAGCCTATAGTGCGTGTGTTATGCAGTGATGTCACTAGATAGATAGATCACCGAAAATATTGAATAAATTGAATACTCTACAATCTACAATCAAACTATGCCACGTAAGAAACAAAGGAGTCTTATGGAGGCATTTACATCTTCATAATTTTTAAGCGAACCCTCAATCTTTCTCAAACTGCACATGTTTACTTTGAAAAGACGTGTGCAAAGAGCAGATATTGACTTGGAAACCCACATTTTGGAGTGAATCCGAAAAACGGGGCAGATACACGCAATATGTTTGACTAATGGAAACGGCCTTGGTGGATCTCCTTGCTCTCTGAGTGTTCAGTCCACGCTTTTAGTGTTTTCTGTTTTTGTTAGACAACTGCTTCCGCTATAAGAATCCTATTCCAATTAGCAGAAATATAAAATCATACTGTTACTAAGATCAGATATGCATTGAACCTCTGAGAAGAACTGGGTAGTCTGTAATGAAGGATGGGCAGCTCATGTCATGAGAACACAGCACATTGATTGCTTTGATGTCTCATTGGAAACCAATGGTGTAAATATGAATGCCTCCTGTTTTCTGATGACCTGTTACCCCTCCTTCTTCTGAACCAATTGTGAACAATTTATTTGTATTACTGATGCCAGATTCAGTCACAAACAGCGTCTAGTGATGTATTGTGCAGAGAATAAAGCTCTTGTTTAATACGGTGTTGTCACTAATAGAGAAGGTCATACCTGTTTGTACAGACTGAAAAATGCAGGTCCACCTTGAGATGAAGCATCGCTATCATCAGGCCCCATTAAGCCAGGAGCAGCACACAAATATTAAACTAATGTATTTTCCAAGGACTGAGACTGTGCTGTAGCTCATTTAGTGCCAAACAAGAGCTTCCTGTCATTATTTGGACGCTGCAGTACATCATGGATCAACTAGGAACCTAATACAAAGTTTTAACCCACATATCATTAAAGTGCTGCACCAAATAATTACTTTATATCAACAACAGATCAAATCATTTTTATACCTTTCAGCTTATAGTATATGAATGTTTGTCTTACATTTGTGGTGTTTAGACATGAGTATCTGGATCGGTGGACTTCAGCATTTACGCCCTTGTGTATTCCTAGAACGAAGAAGTCAATAAGTGAATGATGTAAGGTTATGTACTGTAGTATCTGTGACTGTATAAAGAGATTGCATTAGGTGACTGAGGTCTAAACCCACAAAATCATTAACTCATGTCTCCAGGCTTTTTCTAGAGATGTCCAGAATTATACAATTACACAACATAATGACTTCATTTGTGTACAATATTTAATTTGACATTCTGTTCTTGTATCATATTCTATTTACGTGTATATAGACTTCTTACACTATTTTGTATTTGTATTTTTGTATTTTATTATATAACTAGGTTGCGTTGTTGGAGGAACTCGGGTCATAAGATTTTCATTGCCATTTCTACACAGTAGTTTATGTGCATATGAGATTAAAACCTTTGAATCTTGAATCTTGATTGGCGTCACAGACAAGAATAGAAAATGTAAAAGTAAATAGTAAAAGTAACATTTATGACTAAAGAAAGCACAAGATGCTAACCTAAAAAAAGACAAATCAACATTATACTTTTCTGGGAATCCAGGTTAAAGTGCTACCGCAAACACAATGCACATAGTACATCGAGGTAAAGGGTATGGTAACTGACAAACTGACTCAGATACACTGATTATATTATATTATATCTATAATCATACAATTACACAGCAATCACAGTTTTGGTTGAACAGTTTGATTGTAATGGTGATAATCACTGTATACGGGGTGATAATGTGCCAATCTGATGTTTATACATTTTGCGTTCACCACCCCAAATAGCCAAAAAATGAATTATTGCTTCTTTAAAAAAGCTATCTATCATTTTGTAACACAATAATCATTTTATGAATTGATTGACACTGTCTAACAGCCATTTCACTGTACTTATTTGGGTGTGCCATAAAAACTGGATTCAGCCTAAAATACAAATTGCAGTTGAGATAATAATGTTTACGATAATTCAAACATAGGGAGCAAGTTTTATTCTTGTCTTTGTGGTAGAAAAAAGACATTGAGGAAATTCACCAAACACCATTAAAGCATCTCTCTTTACTTGAACTTGAAATTAACTTTGAAAAGACGGTCACCTGGATTTATAATCAAAAAGTATGGATATTGACAACAACCAGTTTGGAGGAGATGAATCATTTAGTGTTTAAAATGCTCTTTACATTCAAGACAAAACACCTTTTGTGCATTGGTAAAGTGGTTTGCAAATGTTCGTGAAAAACACATTTCGTTTTAAAAGCAATCAAAATGATTCATGCTGTATCTCCACTATCTTTCTCCCCTCCTGTGTCAGTATGCATCTCTTTATGTTGTAATGGGCAAGGCAGGGCTCTCTTCACTTATGAATCCTCCACCTCCTTTTACAACGCCCAGCGATGCAGTGAAACAGAGGCTTTAACTGCCCAGCTAATCTATCTCTACATCTCTGGTGGCCATTATGGCTCAGAGAGTCCATACATCACGTCTGCAAGTGGATATATTATGGATCAAAGTCGGTCCAGCTGACACATCTGTGAGAAAGATGGGAGGGAAAGGAATCCATAACTGCAGGTCAGCATGGAGGTCCATTCATCTCTAGAGCTTGCTGCAAATGTGTAAAGTTCAGGTAACAGGCAGCGCTCATTTTGATTTTATAATCCATACAAATGAGAATTCTAAGCATGCTGTTGCATTTCTTGAGATTTTTGGGAAATAACATTTCCCTCATTACTTAATTTTTTCCACGGAATTAGTTATCGATAGTATAGTTAAAGGGGACCTATCATGCAAAATGCACTTTTGTACGTCTTTTATACATGAATATGTGTCCCCGGTGTTCCAGGGAACTCACCAAGTGTCAGAAAACACAACCCTCTCTCTTTTCCTCCATACCCAAATCTCTAAAAACGGGGCTGCAACAGATCTGATACAGACTGATACAGATTTGAAAATTCTCTGACGTCAGGAACAAGGAGCTCCACCTATTATGGCCAATTCTCCACCTATCAGGGGAATGTGGGGTTGGGCCACGGCCGGCCATTGCCGCTCGAAAGCGGAGACGATGTAGTACATATGCCAGGCCTGTAGGTGGCGCTGTAGTCTGCCACAAAAGCAGCGAAGAAGACTTCCCTCGCATGGTTGCCATGGTTGCCCTTCTGTTTATTCTCCACTGTGGCTCTTTTTCTCCCTCCCCGAGGCAAGCGTTTGCTGCTGTTATTCAATGCAATCCCTCCCCGTCGAGGCAAGCACTGTAATTCTCTCCGGTTAGTCCACCAGCAGATGACAAACACCCACCTCTCCACCTCTTCCAAGGAACGAGGGGACCTTGCGGCAGAGTTACAGTTAGATTTATTTTCGCCGGTCAACATTTCCATTAAAGTTTAAATCTTCCGGACAAAATTTGAAAAGTGACGGTCAAAGGTCTTCTTTGTTATTTATTGAGCTTTAAAACAAATGAATAATGACTCTATATAATCATATATAAGAATAAAACACGGAGGACGGAGATCTCTTTTACTCCCCCTCTTCTGAGCGCCCAGCAGCTGATCTCAAAGCACACTCCCCTCTCCTGCAGGGGGGCGTGGTCAGCTGCAGCTCATTTGCATTAAAGCTACGTCACAGAATCAGCCCCTGCAAAAACAGGGCTGGAAAGAGCAAATAGAGCGAAATGAGGCATGGCTAAAATGCATGATCTGTTTGGTATTTTGAAAAAAAAACTATATTTATATACTTTATATAGGTATGGCCCTACAATATATTGTTCAAATATAGCATGATAGGTCCACTTTAAATATACTTGTAGCTCATGTCCAATGAAATCTACTATTAAAAGTTAGTTAGTTTAATGTTAAAAAAGGATCAGGTATTTCCTTGATGAAAGCTGGCCACCTGTTTTTTTCTGTAATGCAAAGAGCGGCTGTTGTGTCTCGTCAAATATGTACAGTAAGTGTTAGCATGTTTCTCTTTACTTATACTCAAGTCATGTTTCATGTTTTGTTTAGTTAAGTTATGTCAGGGATTTGTCAAGTTATCGTGTCACACGTGTAGTCTTGTCTTCAACTTGCTGTTTTATTTTGGTACTTACCTCTTGTGTCTCATTCCAGATCCCTTGACTCTCCGCCATTTTGTGTTACCCCGCCTTCGCCAGCCCCGCCCCTGATGGTTTCCACCTGTTCCCAGTTACCTCGTGTTTAAATACCCTTGTCTAGTGCCAGTTCGTCTTGTCCTGTCCTTGTGTCAGTAGCCAGCGTATAAGCAGTTTTTTTCATGCATCAAGCCTGTTCCATGTTCCTGAGTTCTAGTCTTAGTAAGTTTTGTTCCTCATACTGAGAGAATTTTTGTTGATACCTTTTTGGAAAATTATTATTTGGTTGGATTTTCTCACCTCATTAGGAGTGTTGTTTTTTGTGTTGGTTTACTTATCCTCCTTGTGAGCGTTCTGAGTCTTTTGAAATTAAAGTATTTTGTTATACTTTACCTCTGTCTCCTGGAGTTGTGCATTTGAGTCCAACTGCCTTGTGTCTGAAATTCGTAACAGCGGCGGATTAACCAACATTTGGTGCTCTAGTGTGTATTTGGGGCAGCATGATGCTGTATGTGCGATTTAGTAAAAAGTCATAATAGACACCAATATAGAACTCAGTCCAAGTTTAAAGATACTGTCATTTCCCTTTAAGGTTCTTATCATGTTTATTGATATTGTGCTTTGGAAATGCATATCAGTATTCCTATAAACATTTACAGTAACCACCAACCAGGCTGAGGCCCATCTCCAGCACTGGGAGGCATGCTGATAAATCAGTGTTTATTGCGCTTACTCATGAATAAAAGCATTTACATCCCACTGTTTGATTTTGATGCCGTATAGTGTTTTGCCGCTTATTGTTAATAAATAATGTGTCGTGCTGAGCGTATATTAAACATTACACAAGTCCATGCTTCTGATATAAGGTATAGTAATGTTAAGCCCTATAAAACCTTTACTAACCTCATGAGTTTGCTAATGGTAGCTATTGTTTGCTTACTGCTAATGTTCTGTACAACAACAACAGCCTTACCATTTCAGCCAATGTTTGAAAAATCATTATGTTAGCACAAATGTTTTGCTGCTAAATGTAGCTAACATATAATTAATTATATTGAAATATTAAGATATTATTGTTTACTTTGGTCTTATAAATGAAGGTTGTGTGGCTTTTTCAAAGAAAATGTAAGCTAACGTATCCTAATGATTGTCACTGGGGTGCACATTTTCAAAGATTGAGGCATTTATAATTAATATAAATACATTTAATAGAATTAATAGAATACTTAATTGATTGGATGATAATAAGGATAGTTTTTGTTGCAGTATCAATGCAGGTTGTATGGTAATGTAATGAGTTAGAAGCTGTATCTGTAATGTGTTTGATGTTTTGGTGGAAATATATATATATATATATATATATATATATATATATATATATATATATTTTCCAATCCGGTTGGAAAAAAGACAGGACACAGGATGTGTAATACATAGATAAATATATGTAAATAAATACATTCAACAGATTTCCAGTCGTCAGCAGCATGTTTACATCTGTGTACAGAGAGGGTTTATGACCTGCTACAACCAAGCAGTTTACAGACAGGCAGGGAATTAGACATCAACTTCACTTCTGCAACCCTCAGCCAATTCAATCCCTGCTGTTTACAATCTGCCATGCCTTACACAACACACAGATTCCCAGGCAGAGCCTCACACTATGGGGAGAAACTGTAGTGAGCGCAGCAGGAGAAGAAAGAGTTTCTTCATCCATCATAAAGTCTCATGTCTCACTGAAAATGTAAATAGCTGACTCTCAACATCACAAAGATCCCAGACATTCATCTGTGCTTGTGAATTGAGATTATTTATCAGGTCTAATATATATTACTTTGTTTTGTAAATGCATCAAAATCAAATAAATATATATCTAAATTCAAGTGGTACACAAATATACAAGAAAACAACTTGAATATTCTCTGAGATTATAAAGTCATTTGCGAGAAATGTACTGTATGAGTTTGATTCAATCTTGCAAATTTAATCCGTATGATTACCTGACAACAAATATATGTTTGATCTGATGTTTTTTCGGGGGGGTTATTTGTAACTTAAATCCAGAAAGAGAAATCAGATGTTCTTACTAAACTGTTCTAATACAAATGTGAAGGTTTTTACCTTACATGAAATGTCATGGAATATTACCCATTTCTTGTAAATGTATGAATTTGATCAGACTTTTTAGTTTTTTAGATTAAAATCACATATTTTTGGGGGATTTTGGATGAATAATATATCAAATACAAGTTTAGTTGTGTTTTAACATATTTATCCCTGTAAACTGTAGATGTTGTGCACATACAGTAGCTATCTTATGAATCGTAACATTTCCTGTAGTGAAACGAATGTTCTAGACTACAGATATAAAATGATATTCAACAATGACAATGATATCATTATTATTTTATTTCGAAAATAAATGATGTGTTTAGTTTGTCTACTTTTGCTATTTTCCCATCTCAAAATACAATCATCTGTGTATATATATATATCTGTCAATGTACACTTTATATATATTTTTATAACTCTTACAATAAATAACGATATGTGTCCAAATCACAGTTTTTGTTGTGTAGGGACTAAAAGGATACAAATCCAAGATAATCTTTTGAATACTCACTTCATATTTGACCAGAAGTGTTTGTTTAGATGTGATGTATCGATTTCGGCCGCTAACACAGCCACTTAATGTCTGCTTTTTCTTTTAGAGAACTTTAGCTCTGGGTTACTATTTTGAGTTATTTTCTCGATACAGTGCACATCCCCTTGAGACTTACATACAGCACATTTATGCAGTCAATTTTCAGATAGGTCGGAGGTCAACGCTTCCCTGCAGCAGCTTCCCCAAGGACACTGTGCCCTAGGAGCACATTAGCTTCCTGAGAGGGTTGACCTCTGACCTCCGGGCGATGGAGCTGTCAATCATGTGTTTGGCCCCAAATAAAAAAAGTACAACCCAAAGCCCTGCCAACAAACAGAACTGTCCCTTTCCATGAAATATGGGAAAGAATAAAGTTTGTGCATGAGTGAAAGCCTTTATAATTATATTAAGCTCTCCCAACTACAGAACCCTGTCATAAATTGCCTGTTTCAGCCTGATAAATCCCAGCTGTTCATGAGCAGGTGCACACTCGTACCGTTTAATCATTAACATGCTCGATGCCCTCAAATTGCTCCATTTGAGGGGAAAGTCTAATTAACAAAAATGTCACAGAAAAAGAACTTCACACGGCAGAGCTTCCAGTCCTGCCATCATAAAAATCAGCTGACAAAAGAAAAACGAATTTAGCAGAAGCAGTAGAGGTGTTAGGGGGGAAAATGCCAAATATGGAAGAGAGAGGGATTTATGGTTTGAAGTCCAAACATGTTTTGCTGAATTAGAGTTCTCCTCAACACAAAGGCAGTCACGTTGAAGTGGGGCACCTAATAAGAAACCCACTTAAAAGTGTGCAGAACATTTAAAAATGACACTTTTGGGTCATTCTGGTCTAAAATCAAGTTTCACAATTCAGTTTGTAATGATACTTTACGGCAGTCTGCATATAGAGGATGTCAAATCGAATAAATGGATTACAAAGACCAAAGTCAATGTTAGGTTCTTAAGTTTTCATCCTTAAACCTAAATGACGTAACACACCAAACCATGATCTTTTTCCCGGTAGTTGTATTGTCTAAACCTAACTCACCTAACATAGTTGTAGGCAAATATCCACACCTGCACTCATAAAGTGCATTATTAGAGGACAGCAAAATGACTGAGGAATAAAGAAGTTCAAACATTTGGTCTTAATACTCCGTTTCCACAAACAGCAATAACACTTAATCAACATTAGTATTCACAGTTGCGACATAAATAGAGCATGGCCTGGACAAGACCTGTTTTAAAGTGCTACGTGTAGTATTTTGTGTTTTAACAGATCATGCTACTTCCTTTTAATCAGTCCCTCTTTGTTACGGAAAGCCAAAGGGAGAATGAGAGACAATATCCAGAGTGTAAAACTTCAGTCGAATACCTATCATCTAACAAAGTTACAACATTCAATCTGTCAGCATTCAAAAACTACAGCTCCCATTAGTTCTACCTGCATGCATTACACCTCATCGCAATTTTTGGTTTCTCTCTTATCCAAGATATTCACCAAGACTCTCTTCTAATGTCATCTTTCTACCTTAAAATGTAGCTTTAGAACAAATATAACATATAACTAGCTTAGAGGGGCTAATGTTAGATATTCCTGTGTAACTTCACATTATAACGTTTATACTGTAACTCTAGCATCCATTTTATTCCTGCTTTTCGCCAAAGGAGTTACAAATGCCCTCTTTAGTTCATCAAAATGGTTAATATCATAGTTAGAATAAATGTCTGTTCCCTTGTTTCTTGTTGTAAATATTTGTCCTATATACATATATATAATATTTCAAATTGAAGCTGCTATAATGCAAGAATAATGTGCACATTATCTGCCAATAAAGTATTATCATATCCTATAAAATACTACACATAGCACCTTGAAATATACTGGAACATCTGTTTTACGTCCACGAAGAATCTTAATTCCCAGATTTCAAAGTCAAAAATCTCTCAAAATGTTTCTCACACTTAATGGTGATTTGCATTTCATATAATAAGTTTCAATAAGTTCAATAAGCAAATTTGTCTAATATTCTTTAAAACAATTATTTAGTTACAACTTATATGAAAGGGAATAAGGGCTGCTGTGCTTTTGTTCTACACATAACTCCTTGAGATATGCTGGAGAACTTTCCATCTGAGAAGTATCCTAATTCCCACACCTCTGTTTTTCACACTTTATATTAATTCTCATTTAATATATAAAGAACACACCTCTCTAAAGTTAGTTATTACAACTACTCTGTCCCTTCTTGTCAAGTTAATCGTATTCATGAAATAAGGTATGCTGTGCTTTTATGTTCGGTGGCAGAACACCCGGACAGTTCCAACCAAAATAAGCTTTTCCCCCCCGATACTCAGCACTGCTCCTCCCCCAGCGAGTCTGTGTTCTCCCCCATGTCTATGGCGGCTGATGTGGCTCTCTGGCCCCGTCCTGGACCAGAACCCAGCCCTGGTCCCGGCCCTGGACACGGCCCCCCGACTATGAGCCCGCCTCTGGCTCCGCTGTGGCCAGGGTAGACCTCCACCGTGCTGGAGATGGACTGCATGGAGCGGTCCCGAAAGTAGTGGAAGGCCTCCTGGTCCAGGAAGTTCTGCTCCTCGCGCAGGCCCTGCTCGAACAGCTTGCGTTTGTGCCTGAACTCGATCACCGTCTTGGTGTAGGAGTTGAGCGTGGTGACGGAGGCGGCCATGCAGCAGGTGAAGGAACCCCAGGCCATGCTGGAGGGACAGAGACACATCTGCTTTCAGAAGACTACTAACTTATGATCATCAAACAATGACAAGCCAGGTCATGGTTTTAAAGATGTACATTTAAGATGTAAACATAATTTTTTTCTGAAATCAACATCCACTTAATAGACAAGAGCATTTCACATAACATTTAATTTAGACTTTTTTATCCAAAGCAACTTAGAATAAATGCAATAAACCATGAAGATATACGTGAAGATCTGAAACGATAAGTTGGTTCATCTATTAACCAAAAAGGACAGGGAAAAATGGCAACTCATTGTATATGTAGAAATAGTGGAAGAATTCCGGTATTCTCAGATATATGCCTATTCAATGAGAGTATTTCCTGCCTGTTTTGGTCATATATCTTTGCAAAATAATATTTTTGGAGTTTTTGACAAATCAAAAAAGATATCGTGTTTAGATCTATGCAGTTCTGATTGTGATTTTCAGCGTTACAAAAACAGTAAATAATGGGTAGTTGCAGCCCTAGTTTAGACGAAAGTGTAAACAGCAGTAATAATAATAATAATAACTTTATTTGTATAGCACCTTTCATACAGGGGATTGCAGTTCAAAGTGCTTTACATCAGTAAGAAATAAGACATAAAATCAGTGTAAAACAAGCAGCAGGAGCAAAGCATAAAGTGGGATAAAATAATTAAACATAAAAACATGGGGAATAAAACATAGAGAAATGGTGCAGTATAATAGTGTAAAGTCACTAAAATGCTTTGGTAAAGAGATTTTTTTTTTTAAGCTGCCTTTTAAAAATGTTTAACGTATTGGCTTCCCTAATATTGTTGGGTAACGTGTTCCACAGTTTTGGGGCGTAGTTTACAAAGGCTGCATCACAGTAAAACTATTTCTGAGGCAAAAATTGTATACTTTGTTACATTTGTTTAACATTCAGTTAACTTTTTACATTACAAAAACACATACTGATGATATAATGCAGTAACATACCACCAAGTAATTAAAATCGTCTCTATAAAGCCAAAATTCAACTTAAAAGTATTATTTTATGAAATCAGAATCAAAGAATAATACTGTATTCTATAATAATAATCAAAAAAAAACTTTGAATATGTTTACTTTTTATATTTAAAGTACATTTTGCTGATAATACTTCTGTAATTAAGAAACATTTTGGATGCAGAACCTTTCTTGTAATGGTCGTACTTTTAGACAGTGGTATTTCCTTTAATTTTTTTGACCAATTGTTTTCTTTAATATCCTACTATTGTCTTCAAATACCTTACATTACATATTATATAGCTGAAACTTTTATCCAAGAGACTTACATGTACTTTAATAATGTAGTAATGCCTATTTTGGGGTAAGGTATCTTGCCCAAGGAAACTGCGAAATGTTAACTGCAGGGGTTTGGATCAAACTGTAGGCTCCTTGATTGGTAGATCACCAAGACCCTGTACCCCAGTCGCCCCTAAGTACCACAGCTGGCCCTTATGTCAAGGAGACCAGGCTGTAATCAGACACCATTGTTCATTCTTCTAACACCACAGGCTTGATCCAAATTAGAGCAGTGGCGGTTCTACGGGGTGGCACGGGGTGGCAGCTGCCACCTCAGAAAAATGCCTTGCCACCCTAGTTGCCACCCCAGTTGGCAGCTTTGTTTTGAAAGAAAAGTTGTGGCTCATCGGACATTTATGAGAGAAAATCTCTAATGTCCGAGTGCAAGTGAATGCAGCACAAGACGCAAGCCTTGTAACCCCTCCCCCGGCCCTGGTGCGAGCGTGGAAATATGATTGGCGGCGATTTCATTTCGGGACGGCGCAAAACAAGAAGCATTCGGATCCAAGTAGACGGAAGTAATGAGGTATTTGCGGTCTCCAATGACAGAGAAGAGACTGTCAAGTTTGGCTGTACTCAGCATTGAATCAAAACACACTAAAGCTTTAGATCTTCATAAGTTTGTGAGGCGTTTTGCTGAAGAAGATGGCAATCGCCGCATTCAGCTGTTATACTGTAGGCATGCCAACTTGATGCTCTGCTCACGGATGACTCGATGAGCATAACAAAACAGTTAAGATGATGACCTTACGTGTGTATAACATTTTTCTACTTTGTGGGGGTCTGCCCCCAAAAAACAGTTACAAGTCCTGGTAAAGTCAAATAAGACGGTGTGTAAAACTACACTGCCCAGCCAAAAAAATGTAACCACTTTGATTTAACTAGGCCAGTAGGTAAGGGTATTCCACTGGATAATAACGGCAGCGATGTATATGTTTTAGCTGAATACACGTTTGTTAACCCTGATGCAGTTAGTCACTTCTTTAATGTTTGTTCTTTCTGATGTAAAGTCAAGGTTGTAACTATTTGCAATGAAGTTGTGGGGCGCTGAACTGTTCTTTTGATTCTTTTGATATATGATAGTAATTGCTTGTCTTTCAAATTTGAAGGAGGGTGAGCAAGCATCTTGTGGAACATTCATCATTAACTCCTCCAAAAAATATAGTTTATTTAATAATAACACTGAATATGTGAATCATAACAGTGATTGACAGCTGATAGGAATAATATGATTGTTAATAGTATTATATTAATTCAGACAAACATAGAAGAGACAGTTAATTAATGTACTTATTGCAGCAGTCTGCATAGATTTGGTACCCCTGCTGGTCTAAGAGTGAGACAAACTCATTCAGTAATTGTTCAGTTAAAATGCATTCAATTATTAAGGGTGGGGGGGGCGTTCGATTCCAGTTTTGGATAGTCTGGCGTGGTTTTGTTCCATTTCAAACAGCTGTTTGACACTCGGCGTAACCTTGGCGCACTGCCACTCCGACATCCAATCCCAGAGCTTGAAGATTAATCACGGGGACTGTAGTCATAAACGATAGCTGGGGATTATGGGTAGTGTAGTGTCTTCGGCCATCCTAAACTCCTACAGGCCTACGTCTGTTTCCGGTTATTTTTATTTTGAAATTCAGTTCCTGACGGACGTCAAAAAAGCCAGAGATTATGGAAATAAACCAATAAATAAAAACAAGGATAATTGTGTGTTATTGTTGAGTAAATAACAGTGTGTTATTTTGAAAAGAATAACAAATTAGAAGGAAAAAAAGATTTAAAAAATACAGATTTCAGTATCCTGAGGCTCTGAGCCCCATTTATTTTCCTCACAGACGGCAAAAAAGTCAGAAATTATACGATTTAAAATAAAAGCAATAATTGTGGCTTGATATTGAGTAAGAACCTGTTTTTTATGAACCACACAGCTTCCGGTCTTCCACGACCCGACCGGAGAAAAATACGTGTTGCAGGCACGAAACACATTACCAGTAGAAATACATTGCTTTTAAAAACGTTCTGTGTGACACGAAAAAAAGGGGATAATCGTGTTGGTGAACGCGAATCAATAGATTAAATGTCGTGACTATAACACGAAATGCCATGAGACTGGGTTGGTTTAGCATGTAAGGGCGGTAACACCAGCAATTTTTCGAAACATTTAGCAAAAGTGCACCACATTCAGACCAGAAATGCACCGGGTTCGACTGTCTTTCTAGTAGCTCTTTAGCCCCATCCACGTGTAACTTTTCCACGTCAGGTAGGCTATGTTTTGTATGCTAGCAGCAGCACAAGGAGTAAACTAAATTATATAAACATGGGTTAATGATTAGAGGTAACTGAGTTATTTATTTTGTTAAAGTTTCAGCTATTCTGTTTACAATACTGTCATCAGATTATTTAATACGATTTGTTAAAACATTGTTGTTTCTTTTGATGTGAAATATTATATGTTAATATATAATAATATATGTAAATTTTGTTCACAATTTGTTCAGTTAGTTTACCTTGTTTTTTTCTCCAAAAGAACCGATAAGAGTACCGTTAAAAGACCGGACAGATAAGCGGTAGCGATAAAAGTAGTAGTACCATTAAAACCTTAACGATACCCATCCCTACGTATGTGTGCATGTGTGTACTGACCAGAAGGACCAGCCATAGTCCCAGCTGTGAGGCCTCCAGTCCTCTGGACCCAGACTGACTGTGATCTGAAACACCTGAGTGTACATCATGTGGGCCACCATACCCAAGAGACCTGCAACACAAACGCACACAGAAGTGTAAATATCCAAACATTAACCTGAGCCATTGAGGCTCGACTTGTCTGAGCAGTTGCTAAGTAAAAGCAGTCAACCTGTTATCACAATGGTTCAAGAAATATGTCTATATATAAAACAGTGGTTAATTCTGTTAAATTAAAGCAAGCTATATGATGTAATGCATTGAAATGTGGTTCATTACCCATGTTCCCTTCAGGATAACAAGAAATAACTTGGGTTTGAACCTAATAACTCTTTCACTGTCCTAAATATGACATTTATGTTGGCCTCTTTTATGTGATGCAGGTTTATTAGTTTTTTACATACAAATAGACAGGCCAAAAAGTAATGAAAACCTACAAATATTTGAGGGTTGGATAACATTTTTAAAATAGCCGGATTCTGATTCTGGTTTGGGACATCGGCCTTTAGTAAGTAATGGTTTGTTTAAACTAAGCTAACAGCAAGTATAATTTGCCACAGATCCGAATTTCTAGATCACAGTAATTTAGTGGGAATGCTGATACATTCCACATCGCAGAAACTCTGTTTCAAAACGTTCAGCTCGGTCGGGAATCGATGGCTATTCATTTTCGTATTCATAACTTTCATAATTCCAGAGATACATCCCATAATTCCTCACATTTTTAACATGGAAGTCAATGGAGAAACTCTTCAGACTTGAATAATCTTCATGCAACTTCAACTGCTAACTGCTCCTTCATACTTTCACTCAGAAACCTCATTCCAACTTTAAAATGTTACACATGTTTCTGACATCATTCGTGTAACACAACTTTTAAATCTGATTTGTACTTTTAGAGATATTAAACATTGTTCAGACCTTGGTAAAGAGGCCTTCTTCAGATTTTAGAGTGTGTGATGTCACAGCTAGAGTGGAGGACAGATTTAATTTTGCCTTCATATTTTCTTTTAAACCTGCCATAATTCCCAAACCCTACATTCCTGAGACATACATTTTCATGAGAAACGTAGGAAAACATCTCGTAGCTTTAAAAAAAATAAAAATTAAGCAAAAGAATTAAACAAAATGCCTCTTGAGGGCATGAAGTGACAAAAACTTTCAACATGTCTCCATTAAGGCCCATTGTAAATTCAGGCTGATCTTTCCTCAACACAGCAGCCGCACACCTTTAGTTAATCTGCCAAAAAAGCCATATTATTAACACGAAAGTACACAAAAAGTACACTTCAGATGCTCAAGTTCCTTGACATGCTTCACGCTTTGAAATGTCGCCGATATCTGTTACGGTTCTTCAACAAAACGTTCACATGTAACAGGTTTATCTCTCATTCAGAACAATGGAAACCTTTGATCTCTGGACATGTCGTTAGCTCAAATATAAACACCTGTGTCATGGAACACGATGATGTCATAACTCCAACCGACATGCTCAGAGCAGCAGACTTCAGGTAATGGTTAATGGTCCTGCCCTCAACAGCTCTACGTCAATTATGGGGTGTCATCATATGCCGTTTCCATGGAAACGCATCCCTCGCCATAAAACACGATGTCGCTGTAACTCCAATGGACACGGTCCGATCGTCCCCCAAACTTTGCTTGTATATCACCGGTCCATGTCTCAACAGCAATACGCTAAATCTGAGATCTCACCATAGGCTGTTGCCATGGAAATGCATCCCTCGCCAAAAAACACGATGTTGTCGTAACTGATATGAAAATGGTCAAAACACCACCAGACTTCAGATGACAGTTAATGGTCCAGCCCTCAACATGTCTATGTGCCATTAGTGAGTTTTCCTCAAAAGCTGTTGCCATGGCAACGCATCCCTAGCCGTAAAACACGATATTGCTATAACTCCTATGAAAATGGTCAAAAACTGCTCAAACTTCACATGTGTGGTAACAGTCCAGCCATGAAGACTTCTACGTGACAGTTTTGAAATTTCTTCAAATGCCGTTGCCATGGCAACACAATGCTCGCTATGAAACACGGTTTTCTCTTAACTTCAGTGAAAATGCTCCAAACGGCCCAAGACTTCACAGGTTTGGTAACGATGCAGCCATCAAAACATCTAAGCGTATTATGGGGTGTCATCAAATACCGTTGGCATGGCGACAGATCATTCTCCATCAAGTTAGTTTGCAGTTCAAATATTCTGCTGCTTTTCCAAGCCTTTTTCTTTTCTTTTCTTCACTCATCACACATTCAAGCCCCCAGTGTTCATGTATCATTTCAATCTAAATTCTTCACTTTCTTCTAACACATTACATTTCAGCATAGCAGTTTAGCGTCAGCTTTTCAGCATAAAGCATTCCCACTAGCAATTTCTTCAGGAATTGCATTCTCTAGTTGGTAAATGCTTCCCAAAGGATGAACCCTACAGATTTTTTAATAACCCTATCCCCTCTCCTCTTGCACCAACATCAGGGTTTACATTATTAACCCCTCCCTTTCAACGCTTTAAACGAATGCTGCTGTACACCCTCAGTGTGTTTCCTATTTCTTACATAACAAAAAGATAATCTGCCTGGATAATTAGAATTAACCGAACAACAGTAAATCACTTTCGCTATTCGCAGCTCAACATATTATCAGTAATAAATCAGAACACATGTAACGTATGATAATTAGTCATTATACGGGACCAATTGATTTAACATGAGACACCCAATCAATTAGAGATAGGGTAACAATTGCTCATAATCATACAGTAAATCAAGAAAACCATAAATGTAAATGAGGAAATGAGAGAAATTAATGAAAAGGTTATACATCACAATCTTTCTTTGTGTGTGTGTGTGTGTGTGAGTGTGTGTGTGTGTGTGTGTGTGTGTGTGTGTGTGCGTGTGT
>CALSBZ010000016.1:5459291-5504477 GCA_943591055.1 Gobionotothen gibberifrons | reverse complement strand
GGGAATTTGTGGCATCAAACAGGAAATGAGCAATACAAACCTGAAGTTATCTGTCTCCTATAATCTTCTATGTGACCTCAATGACTGTTCAAGTGAATATTTGAACAAGTCAAAATAGAGCTTTTTAACAATGTGCTTAGTTACCACCTCCACCAACAATGGATTGCCACTCATGGGCAATGGGAAGCTTCTTAAGTTTACTTTTATGTGAATACAAAACCATAGTGAAACAAAAATGCCATTTGACAATCAAAATAACTACATTTCACAAATGTTTCCTATTGAATCACAACATTTCAAATGCCATTATGTATTTGTTTCAAGTGTTTATTTTCCATTCTTTGTAACAGATCACTTTGAGATCATAACAGAGATTGCTGTAGTGTAAAAAACAATGTTCCTTACTGCATGGCTTACATTACATTGTTCTCAAATGATAATCTTAAGTAGGAGTGTGTCTGTATCAGGCGTTGTCTTTCAGATGACACACAAAGAGCAACGGGATAAAAACATCAAACTGAATGCAGCAATGACTTGTGGGACAACGCTCCTCTTATTCAGACTTCACCATATGTTTCCCTTTTTGCTCCGTGTCCCTCTCCAAGGTATGCCCACTGATACAGAAGTTAATTAAGAAACACAAAGTTGTGCTGAAAGAGTTCCTTGTCTTGTACTTGGCAGACATCTGAAGCTATTCACTCAGCACTCAGGGAGTAAAGCCACCACAACTTGCTGAAGAACCAGGAGGTTTGGACAGAGATCTGATTCAGAGGTATCGAAGCGTAGATGTGAAATTAAAGCACATCATATATAGTTGAGAGAAAAAATATATAATTTCAGAATAAACTCACTTATTGGCAGCACTTTTGTGTGTTTAAAGGGGCCCTGTTATCCAAATTTCAGATTCATATTTGTACTTTCCGCCTCTACTGTGACATGTCTCCATGCTTTAATGTGAAAAAAGCTCTTTATTTTTCTCATACTGCCTGTGCTGCAGCTCTTCTTTTCACCCTCTGTCTGAAACCAGAGCCCAGTCTGCTCTGATTGGTTAGCTGGCCGGCTCTGTTGTGATTGTTCGGCCACTTATGGCGCATTTCCACTACAGCGCGGAGCGCGGTTTAAGCGTGCCGTGCTGTGCCTGGCCCGTTTTTGGTTGCGTTTCCACTAGGTGTAGTTCCAGCTAGCGGGTACTTTTTCACAGTTTTCTGGCCAACAACCATACTTGCCAACCACCGCGGGGGGGAGGGGGTGCTAGTGGTTCGCCGGAGCTGTTAGATTAACATTAACATGCTTATTGTAGTTGTAAGTGCACTGCCTTGCGGCCTGTAGCACCATCCTGGATACATTTCCTACAGGAAAGGAGTGAGCAGAGTGTAGAGTTGTCGATTCTTGTTCTGTTTTCTGTGACTATCTTCCTCACCCTCTCAGACTTTCAGTTGCGCGTGCTACTAAAGAGACACGCTACCATGGAAACCAAACAATGGTGTAGCTGTATTAAAGTCCGAGTGGAAACAGTCCTGAGTAAATCTGATTTTGTCAGAAATCGGGAGAAATGCGGGAGAAATATGACCCCGGGAGGAAACCGGGAGAGGGCTATGAAATTGGGAGTCTCCCGCCAAAATCGGGAGGGTTGGCAAGTATGCCAACAACCGGGCTGAGTATGCTAAACTAGTGAGAGAATCGCTGGCAACTACAACAAAATTAACATATTTTACCGTGATTTAATTGTAATACACGTTTCAAAATGATGCCGAAGTAACAACATACTGATACCGGTTAGTAAAAACCATGAATTAATGCTTTGACAAGTCTGCAGACAGACGGCAGGCGAAAAACCTTTTAAAATGCGTGTTTTCTAAATAGAGATCGGCTAAGCTAACGCAGTATAAGCTCCGGCCGTCCACACTCACAACAACGGCCTATACAGACATAAATAAACCAGCGACTGTATTCGCCATGACACAGACAGTCTGTGGTTTGTACTTGTTTAACTTTTGTCTAGTTTCTGAACAGATATGAGGAGCTGTGAGCTCTGAGGGCTAACAGCTAACGGCTGATGTTGGTTTTGTGTTTCACATTGAAGATGACGTCACGGCTCCGCCTACACTGCGTTACTATAGTTACTACCCCAGTTCCTAAACTGTAATGGAAACGCAGCATGAAGTGAGCCTGGCCTACCAAGGCCTAACTATACCGTACTAAGCCGTGCGAAGCCCTGCAGTGGAAATGCGCCATTAGAGAGGTCCCGTCCCATAGCTTATCACTTACAATGTGTTGGAGCGCTAGCCAATAGAAGCGTGAGTGTTACATAGTGATGTCATTAAGGTGCTGTTTACACAAGAACGCAAATGGTTGTATCCGCTACTTTTCTCTTTCGTATAGCCCGTTCGTTCACACGAGGCCGTAAAGGAAACGCGTAAACGGACCCTGCAAACAATAACGGGTCCCAAGGTGGATATATCTGCAAACGGAACGCTCTGGGGAGCCAAACGGCTCCGTGTGTACGCCCTATACGATAATTTCCTGATAATGATGAAGCCATAGCCCCACCTCTCCTGCTTACTGCTGTAGCATGGTCAGTAGCTACTGTCAGTAGCTACTGCTACTGCTACTGACCATTCTACAGATGTTAGTGCAAAATCTACAGCTCGACCATGCTACAGATGTTAGTGCAAAATCTACAGCTCCTCTACCACAACCATCAGCAACAAGTGGACGTGGAGAATTACATGAACTACATGTTGCTAAATCCACTGCGGGGCATAAACAGAAGGGCAACCATGGCAACCATGCTCGGGGGTCTTCTTCGCTGCTTTTGGTGTATTTTGTAGCAGAAGTACAGCGCCACTTACAGGCATATGTACTACAGCGTCTCCAGCGGGTCGAGCGGTCTCGTGTGAACGGAATACTTTTTTGATATCGTATTCGGTTCGTTTGCGTTTCGTATGCGTTTGCGTGTAAATGGGGTCTAAGTGTGTTGGAGAGAAACTCAACTTAACCTATTAAAACGGTTTTTGAATCAAGCTGAGACTTACTGGTATTTTCACTTAATATTTTCATTGTTTCCCTTATAATTTTGATAAAGCATTAGAATGCATTATATAAAGCACTTGTCTACTTGGCACTCTATAAAATGTAATCTACAAGTAACTTTTTATTAAATAAAGAGACTTTGTTGACCTTCACTTCTGGTGCTTTTGTGTGTGGAAAATGACCAGATTTCCATTTTGTTGTTCTTCTGCCCTAACTGCACAGACTGAAGGCGGGGACGTTGAATTGTCCTTCCATTTGTTCTGTTTACATCCATTCATCCAGTGTTGGATGACAGAGATACTGCGATGAATCTCTAAAGGATGATGATACATTTCTCCTCTGCAGGCAGGACACAACCCCTACATCTCAAAACAAGGTGAAGTATTTGTTTCTGATCTGGTAGGGGAGGGGGCGTTTGATATATCCATCTTCTTGTCTGACATTCACTGGGCCCTCGGGTTGTACAGGGCTGTAAAAAAATCCCATCAGAGCAGAGAGAGACATTTTGCAGGATGATGAACACGTTTTACAACCCTACTGTACTTCTTCACGCTCTCCTCTAAAAATGTGAAGATTTTTAGAGGAGAGACGAGTTTTCATGCCCTCAGGATTCACTCTTACCAGCAGAACTCGCACAGCTTTCGATATTAATATTTTCTAAAGGCAGAAGCTTCTCTTGAATACACAATCTTTAAGTAAGTTTGAGAGAGCTTAAGGATCTCTAAACTGCTAACCAGTGGCGGATTTAGGATTGTAGGAGATCCGGTGCTTAGCCCAGGAGTTGTTGGGTGGGGGGGGGTAAAGTGGTAAAGTGCAATTTTTTTACAAGTGGGGGGTGGACCGAACATCCTTTAGGGGGGTCGTCGTCTCCTCTAGGGGGGTCCGGGGGCATGCTCCCCCGGGAAGATTTTATTTTTTTTAAATATTGAAGGTAAAAGCATCAATCTGGTGCACTTTGAGAGCAACATTAACCCTACCTTAATAATACCTTAAAACGGACAAAAGGCACTGGAGAACACTTATTCATTAACACCCTTTAATGAAGCAAACTAATGCCTTAACTCACTCAAATACAGTCGTTTACTTATTTCGGTGAAACGAATGTGTGTAGAGTTTTAAAGGATGCGGATAGTCTCACCTTGATTCTGATGCATTGCTTATCGTTTTATAGATCTATTCTCATCCACCATCTTTGTTTGTGACGTAAAGAGAGTGCACGTTTCTGAATCGGACACTGAGTGGATGCAGTCACAGCCAATCGGAGTCTGATTCAGAGGGTTGCCTGTCAGTTCCGTTGCTATGGTTCCGTTGTTATGTGTACTGAAATGAGAGCCGGTATAATTCCACGCGAAAACAAAATAAAAATTGGAATACGTTATATTAGTGTCTTAAAAGTAGACTGAGGTATGAAGGGTTAACGTTACATCTTAGGATAATTTGTATTCATGTTCTGTATACATACTAACATATAAGGGTATACTTAGTTTGGTTACTCCATGTTTACTAGCTATAACATTAACGTTACATCACTCTTTTTCACTTCTTACTCAGTCAGCCAGAGTGCAGATATCACCATTAGATTCACAAACCTGAACTCCGGTACTGCACATTACTCCCGAGACAGTTTCAACAAACATTCGGGGCTTTTCAGAAAACATTCGGGGCTTGAGCCCAAGTAGCCACCCCCTAGCGCCGCCACTGCTGCTAACATAAGACACAAGACATTGGGTGCAATTACAAAGGGTAACATTTAACTAAGATCATTTGTAAGAAGATGACTTGAATATTTCAGAAGTTTGTTCACACATTGTTCATTGTTTCATCGGATTGTGTTAAATTCAGACTAGTTTCCTTACTAAGGATGTTTCTTTACAGCACAACTGCATTGTTGTATAGGTTTTGAGTGTGTTTTATCTCAGATTACAGTGTTTTTTTTACACATAAGTTTCTAAACACACACTCGAGACTCTTAATCAGGTCGTTGTTCTGTGCAAATATCAACATTGACACTCTTTTATGCATGTCCGTTTATTAAATGAAATGTTTATTTTAAACCAAACCACAATATTTGACTGAGAAGCTTTGTTGTGTTTTTGTTTTAAGGTGTTAAAAACAGTCCCCGTAATCGTGGAGAAAACATGTTTTTCTAAATGATGATTGAGGATTTGGTTTAGTTGTACTGTATAGGAATGTCAATTAGAAAAAGACAGGATGGGACAGATGATATGAGCTGAGGGTTTATTTCAGAAAGACATGAAGCAAGAAAAGAAAAAATAATTAATCCACACAAGCAGAGTTTAGTGATTAAAGTCATAAAGATCTAACTAAACCTAAGAATGAACTAAATTCATTCATCATTGAAACTTAAGAATATTGTTTGCTAATAAAGCCATAGTCATTTCAAGCAGGGGTTCCCAACCCCCGCGCCTCTCGTGCGCAGATAAAGTTACCGGTGCGCCAATAGGAAGTGGAGCACACAGGAGACAACCGTTTCATTGCAGACTGTTATGTTTATGTGGGGAAATGGCAGTACATACATTATTTGAGATATATTTCGAACTCGGACTTCATTTTAAGGACATTGCGGCCAGGGGTGTAGAGCTATTTTGTTATTTGTAAAACCTCCTTCACTTCATGAAATGGCTGCAGCATCAGGAGGCAGCCTCTGAGAAGGTTTTAAACGTTGTTAATATGTTTTGGATGCATATTGGTATTTCTTCAGGCTGTTAAATACAATTAGCCTCTGTTGCCACCTGCTGGTGAGTAAATATTCAAATCAGTTAAAATTGACAACCGGTCCGCACATTTTTTTTAATGTATCTGCCGGTCCTTGGCACAATAAAGGTTGGGAACCCCTGATTTAAAGGACAGTATTCACAACAGACAGAAAGAAGGATATCACATCTGGATCTGAAAGAGACAAATACTTAAAGTTTCTCTTTCATGATATGAAACACCAAAGTCTGAAGAAATCTCTGTAAAATGGAGCAGGAGAAGAGAGGATGAGCAGAGACCTCGGGGGGACGTCGCTGATAAAAGTATCCACTAAGCACTTTACGATGTCAAGGTGCAAAACTAATGTGACGTCTGCTCAGATGATCTGGAGGAGAAACAAACCTGGGGCTGAACCCTTCAGGATGACAAACAGCGTGACGTTTTCTCTTTAGAAACCTGTTCTGCCGTCGGCGGGATTCTATGGTCTGTCCAGACTGAAATATCTTAACAACTGCTGTTGCATCGTCATGAAGTTTACTTCAGACATTGGTGTTTCCCTCAGGATGAATTGTAAAAACATTGCTGATCCTCTGTTTTTCAATCTAGTGCCATCAACAGGTCAATAGTGTGGTTTATGACTTTCATCAACTCTCGCTGTACTTTGTTTTTACCATCACAACTCATGTTAGCGAGATTGTGATATGAGACCAGATATCCTCGTACCCTGGTTTTAAGGTCTATCATGTAATATAATACCTAATGTTTTTAAGGTAATATTATAACAACTCAGGTGACTCAGGACAGCTGATCGAAATCGGGACTGTCCCTCCCTTTACTTCGTCTTACATTTTGATTGGTTACATTTTATTTTTGTACCTTGTACTGAAAAGGCAACCTTATGGTCTGAGAAGAGAAACCAATGCTAAAATAAGCAGAATAAGCAACAACAAAATAGACCAGTGTCTCACCTCAAATAAATAAATAAAATAAAATGAAAAAAAGTTTTAAAAAAAATAAGAAAACTGTAAATAGTTTTCTTATGGCCGATTGCATTTCTCAGGTGGGCTTAGTTCTGCCGGTGCAGTCTTGACCACAGCACAGTTTATAAAGTCCTGGCTCTGGCCCCAATTTGATTTGTGTAATCAAATTTGTGTTGTCGGTTTTTCATTAAGAATGAACTTGGCTGTGAGTGAGGAGCAGCTGTGTGTTATAAAACACAGCAGTGATCATGCAGGGCTCAAAGGAAGGCAGATTAACATGTTGTATCCTTGTGTGAGAAGCAAGGTCGCCCCACTGGATGCACCATATCACTGCTCACCACCGCTCCCTGCAAAACACTCCTGCTCTTCTTCCAGATGGCATCCACAGATGAAACCATCAGAAACGTTCATTATTAACAACCTGCTCTGCATGGAACAGAGAATTAGAGGCTACACCCACCTGCAGCAGAAATATTCACGTTCAAATATTCTTTTTATGAGCTGCAGGATAAGATAATAAGCTGCTCATGTCTGCAGTTATGAGGAATCTGGAGGAGCGATGTTCTCTTATTATCCAGCCCCTCATACATACACATATGCATTAGGGTCAAATTCAAAAACAAATAAGACAAGAAGCAAGTAAGGTCAAAGGCAGCAGTTGGTGGGAAAACATAATGTACTGTATGTGTAAATGTAAGAAACTTAGGACACACTGTTTTGTATGATATGTTACGTTTCACATATTCCACACATCAATATATTAAAATACATTATTAAAGTATACAATATGTATTCTACTGTACAGTATTTAAGTTTACATCCTGTTTCACATTTTTTCTATTTTATGTGTATACTGTATATTTGCCTATACTTGCAACTTAGCTATCGTTATTCGTCTTGCACTAATTTAGTGGGAAAGCATTCCAACTATCTGTTCTTCTACACACAAAATTCTTTATTATTCCGCCTGTTATTTTGGCCCTCTTCTTCTCCCACATTCCACATCGCAGAAACTCTGTTCAAACATCAAAACGTCAAAAACATCAAAATCGATGGCTATTACTTTTCTCATTCATAACTTTCATAATTCCCGAGATATAGCCCATAATTCATCACATTTTTAACATTTTAACTTTAACATTGCACAGCTCGTTAAGGCAGAGTGTGTGATGTCAGAGTTAGAGTGGAGGACAGTTTGAAATTTGCCTTCATTTTTTTTTTTTAAACTGCCATCATTCCCAAACCCTACATTCCTGAGACATAATTTTTCATGACAAACGTAGGAAAACAGCTCGTAGCTTGAAAAATGACAAATAATTAAGCAAAAATAATTAAACAAAATGCCTCTTGAGGGCATGAAGTGACAAAAACGTTCAACATGCCTCCATTAAAGCCCATTGTAATTTCAGGCTGATATTTCCTCACAGCAGCAGCCGCACACCTTTAGTTAAACTGCCAAAAAGGCCACATTATTAACCCGAAAGTACACAAAAATTACACTTCAGATACTCAACTTCCTTGACATGCTTCACGTTTTGAAATTTCACAGATATCTGATACGGTTCTTCGACTAAACGTTCACATGTAACAGGTTTATCTCTCATTCAGAACAATGGAAACCTTTGATCTCTGCACACGTCGTTAGCTCAAATATAAACACCTGTGTCAAAACTTCACAGGTTTGGTAACGATGCAGCCATCAATGCATCTAAGCGTATTATGGGGTGTCATCAAATGCCGTTCCCATGGCGACAGACCACTCGCCATGAAACACAATAGAGGCTTCTCAATTCTTAAATGTCCCCTCCTCGAGACTTAGTCCCGCCCACAGGAGATGCGAGCAGAGGAGCCGAGGAGGGGAGCCGAGGAGAGAGGAGGGGAAGCAGCAGGCAGTTAGAGAAATGAGAACTCCTCTCCTCTGAGCGGTCATTTTAAAGAGACGTCCATTAATGATGACAGGAGACACAGCAGCCCTCTGTCTGATGGACAGATGTGTTCATGACGACTTATATATTTACTTTAATTCATTCACAGTGCGGTATAATGAGACAATAACAGGCTACAGATGCGGACAGACACACACAAATATATTTATATACATATATACCCATAGGCGGCGCGTGAGGCTCAGGTTTGGGAAGGCTAAATAACCTTTTTTACCTGACGCTGCCCGCCTCTGGCGTGAAAGCACCGCGTACTGACCAATCAGAGCTCAGTGTGCGGAGTTTAAATCTATCAAGTCATATTACAGGATAAAGGAAATACAGTTTAAACTGCCGTATGTAGAGAAGACGCCGACGTGTCGCACTTATCATTCACATCATCAATCAGATCATCGATCATATAATATCATAATATATCCAGCCTTATCTCACCAGAATGCGTACAAATGACACGACTTTGCAAAGTCGTGCAATAGATACGCAGAAGTCCGTTTTTGCGTGTATATGATACTCCCACGTTACGTTTGTTATGAACGTAGGCTATGTCAAATAATTATTTTTTAACCAGCTGTTCTGTATTCACCTTGCAGGTGCAACTATGTGGCTTGTATCCTGGGTTATATGTTTAAGTCATGGATGGTTAAAGTTCATATTTGTCTAATATTAATTTACTTTTCATTAATGAAGTATGACGCTGCGCTGTCAGTACACTTGTCCCAGTTTGTGATTGGTCAAATGTAGCTAACCCCGCCCCTTTCACGTGAATGCGCTCTCAGCTGGAGAAAGAAACCCTGGCTTGATTTACCGAGTTGATGACCAGCCACAGGTGGCTGCATAGCAGCGCTAATGTAAAAGACACAAACATTATACATTATATTTTTATTTTACCAGGATGCAGTGACAAAAAGATTTGGGAAGGCTTAGCCTTCCCTAGCCTACAGTACCCGCCGCCCCTGTATATACCATTTAAAGTACGAGAGCACTCTCATAATAACGTAACACAATCAGAGACTGGATATATCGCCCCCCCCCCCCTCTCTCTGGTCGCTGAAATGGGGAATTGAAATTACGGGCCAAAAGTTGTAAATTTACAAGTATTAAAAGTAAGCAGAGGACACCAAACCAACTGAGACCCGTCTGTCCGCCGCATCTACGCACTGTACAACACACACACCTACACACTGTACCACACACACACCTACACACTGTACAACACACACCTACACACACACACACACACTGTACAACACACACCTACACACTGTACCACACACACGCACAGCTCCTAAAGCATAATCAGGATACAGGCAGCCGTTGTGTATTTTATTATGTGAAGCACTAAATTGTCTTAGAAAAATATCGACTCTTTGTTTGTAGTTATCTACTAAACTAAAGCAAATAAAGAGAGTAGGCCTGTTACACTGAGTGATATATATTATACACACTGCTCTGCTTTATGCACGGACCTCACAGCTGTTCTCTCTGGAAACATCGCGACGCGATGAAAGCAGTTTCAAAAATAATATCCAGGGGATGCATGCAGAGCTGTGATTGGCTGAGATAAGTCCGGCCGTGCGTCACGCCTCCACCGTTCCCGGAAATGCATCCGCAGAGGAGCCGTGGAGGAACCATCAGTGTATCCTCGGTTATAGCTCCTCCAGAGAGCCTCCTCGACGCTCGATCCTCGGTCCTCGGTGTGCATTTAGAGAAATGAGATGTCCTTCAAAATGGCGCGCTGAAATTCATTTCCGGGTCACTACCGGAGGACCGAGGAGTCGAGGAGTTGAGGAGGGGACATTTGAGTATTGAGAAGCCTCTAATGTCGCTGTAAGTCCAATGGACACGGTCCAATCGTCCCCCAATCTTCACTTGTATATCACCGGTCCATGCCTCAACAGCTCTACGCCAAATCTGAGATCTCACCATATGCCGTTTCCATGGAAACGCATCCCTCGCCATAAAACACGATGTCGCTATAATTCCTATGAAAATGTTCAAAAAGTGCTCAAACTTCACATGTGTGCTAACAGTCCAGCTGTGACGACATCTACGTGAGAGTTTTGAGATTTCTTCAAATGCTGTTGCCATGGTAACACAAGGCTCGCCAAGAAACACGGTTTTCTCATAAATTCAGTGAAAATGCTCCAAACGGCCCAAAACTTCACAGGTTTGGTAACGATGCAGCCATCAACGCATCTAAGCGTATTATGGGATGTCATAAAATGCCGTTGGCATGGCGACAGATCATTCACCATCAAGTTAGTTCAAAAGTTTGCAGTTGAAATATTCTGCTGCTTTTCCAAGCCTTTTTACTTTATTTTCTTCTCTCATCACACATTCAAGCCCCCAGTGTTCATGTATAATTTCAATCTAAATTATTCACTTTCTTCTTACACATTACATTTCAGCATAGCAATTCAGCGTCAGCTTTTCAGCATAAAGCATTCCCACTAGCAATTTCTTTTAATTAATTTCCTTTTATTTCAGAATTGTTTTACATGTTGCAATTTTAGAGGAGCCTAAGTTAAAGTGTGAGAAGCTATTATGCTTTTCCTGTAGTGTGTTATAAATGTGTGTGTGCATGCAAATGGTCTGCAAAGGCTAAAATCCCAAAGTTCCCTCCAGAGGAAGTTTCTCTCCTGCCTGAAGCTTCCATTGGACCTTTTTGTTTACTTCCTTAACAGTGATGTCACTATGTAACACTCACACTAAGGCCCAATCCCAAACCACTCCCTCGAACCTACCCCTCCGTGACGGAGTGAACTCCGTCTGTAGCCACACTCGCAGCTCAACGAGGCTCCCTCCTGTCAGATGGAGGGAGTAAATACAGCAGCAAGCTTTGGGACGGCCTCCCCTCTCTCCGGCAGAAACAGGAAATGCCGTAACTGTATGTAACAACGGTTTCAAATCAGCATCTCTTAGACAAAAAGTTTAAATTAATAACTCAAATAAAACTCCAAACATCTTTCATTGTGTTTCAAAGCTCTTTTAGTTTTAAACCTGATGTTTATAAGCTTCTTAGTTTTTGCAACGGTCTGTAAATATACACAACTTTATAATAAAATGCACACATTTACCTTTTTCTTTAACACAGGTATGATCCTAAGTTCAAAACATATGAGGTTATCATGAGGTTGTTAACATCGCAGTTTATCAGTGGATGTTTGCTGGAACTACTTGTAAACAGCGTGTTTCCTGACGGACACACACAGCGTGACTCCGGTCAGGTAGAGACCGGTCTCAAGTCAGCACCGCTGCAGACTCGCTGTTTGAGGGCTTGATAGCCCACTCCCCCTCCACACCGCTCCACACTCGTTGCTTTGGAACAGCCCTCAATATGGCGGACCCTCCGTGAACGCGTAGGGTATAGGGGTAGGGTGTAGGGGGCGGTTTGGGAATGGGCCTTAATTTCACTAGCTTCTAACACATTGTACGTGATCAATCCAACAGAGCCGGCCAGCTAACCAATCAGAGCAGACTGGGCTCTGGTTTCAGACAGAGGGTGAAAAGAGGTGCTGCAGCACAGGCAGTATGAGAAAAATAAAGAGCTTTTTGAACATTAAAGCATGTCACAGTAGAGACACAAAATACTAATATGAACTTGAAATTGAGAATGATATGTCCTCTATCATCAATCATTTTCTTGATAGATACTTTTTTTTTTTTATTCTGGGAGATTGGTTTGAATCTGCTTGAAACCTAAATTAAAACAGAAGGCATTATCTTCATTTTTGTTGGGAGCAGGTTTACTCTAACATCCATAAATCAAAACTGACAACACATTGGAAAAATCCTGAGCTTGTTTCATTTCAATTAATACATGTCACTTTCCTTTTACTCCCTCCTCTGTCAATATAATTATGATGAAGGCCTCAGGAAGCCTCAGTTAAATCAGCCCGGAGAAAATATGAAAATATGAAACCTTTGGAATAGAAGGTTAAGTCTGAAACGGTTTTGACGGATAATCGGGCACAAATGGGATTGGCCAGATGTTTTGAGGCAAAAACATTAGAATGTGTTTTTCATTCCTTCTATAACTGCCTCCACCTTTTCAGATGTGTCTATGGAGGATAGTGAGTAAATAAACACAGGAAGTACATCTTGAAGAAGGTCCCATTTGCCCTGTTATCAACCAGTTTTCATTTAATTCTCCAAATAGATTTTCTACATTTTCTGATTAGAATGAATGATCAGCCTCAATGATTTAAGATTAAACAATGTAGATTTGAAAAAAGGAAACGTCATACTTGTTTCTTAAAGAATAAAGAGCCCTTAGTGCAGACTCCATCTTAGTTTGCAGTCTATTAGAGGAGGACTAACAGAGAAGTAGAAGCACAGACTGCTCCTGGAAAGATGGTGGTTAAGAAACAGTTTTCACCCAAAAATAACAGCATTGTTTTTTTCCCCCCAAGCTCTACGGCTGTCAGACTGAGCGGCGATGCTCATTTAGACAAATAGTGAAAGCGACAACCTTTCAGTTGGTTGTAATTGTGAAAAACATTATCAAACACAAATATAGAGTACTAACAGATAATGAAATCCAAGGGAGCGTCACTAGTCCGTCATTCAACAGTGGTAGGATTAGAATTGGAGGGATGAAACCCTCTTTAAGCGTCACACATACAGAGCACACAGCACACACAATGAAATGTGCTTTTAACCCCTCCTATTACTAGGAGCAAAGCCAGTGTCCACATAGTGCCTTCCTGCCAGAGAAAGGCACTATGTGGACACTGGCCCTAATGTCCTTTTGAAACGACTGCTTTATGTCAACAAAGCGTGTGACTTCGACCTACTGACAGACAACCTTTTCAGTCTAATCTTCACTTACGACTCTCATTACAGTTTTAAAGCAGACGCTCAGATGCCATTAACTTTGACCTCAATTTAATTTACAATAAACGTCTTTAAAATGAACCTCCTTCTTAGAGCTGGACATCAGAACTACTTACTACCAGAAGTGAAAGAGAAATCAGGCCTATATCTTAAATACAAGTCAAAATAGTATGACTATAAAAGAATCCCTTGCAAGTAAAAGTCTAAATCTTACTAAGGTAGATAATACAGACGTGTTACAGGATCAATGAAGGTAACATAAATAAGACGTGTTTCTCTAATAATATAAAAATGGATAGGTACAGTCATTATTTATATATTTTTTAATTGTTAGAATATAATAATGTTAAATGCCGATGAAAATAAGACAGAAAGGTGCCCAATAAAGAGATGTGTGCATATTTATTTTGGTTTCCCTTGGTCTGAGGAACAGGTGGGAGCGGCAGGAAGTAGCGGCGGTGGCTAATGACGGTCATTACTCACCTCTCTCCGACGCCGGGGCCAGATCAATGAAGCTCCGACACTTCTCACCTGAGAGAGGGGAGAGAGGGGAGTATAGGGGAGAAGAAGAGATAGATATCAAGAGGAAAAGAGGTGAAGAAGGCAAGGGGAAATGAGATGGGAACGAAGCAGAGAGAAGGGTGAGAAGGAGTTGGAAGGAAAGTCGAGAGGGTGAGGGGATTTATGAGACAAGGAGAAAAAGGAGAAAATGTGCATTAGTGACAGTGCTTCAAACCATACAAGTTAATAATGCATCAGGCCTGCAAACAGTGAGACTCTCCAGTATCAACACTTGGTTGAAATGGTTGATGCGGAGAACATGCTTTATTTTGCACAAAAGTTAAATGATGCTTGAATTATGGTAATTTTTGCGAACACTTAGTCATTATTTTGAGATTCTATGCCATAATTATGGTATGCTTAGTCATAATGCTGCTATGGTTTCTCTTTTTTTCTTTAGAATCCTTTTTTCCCCCACAATTCTACATTTTTATTTGAGCTTTTTTCTTTTACTGGTGGAAATGGGCTTCCATATATATCCACACCTGCAACACAGTCAACAGTTGTACTCAATAGTACAATATTATTCTGAGAGTATCTTTGCATAATGCAGTCTCATGTTGGATTTGGCTGCAGAGTTGATAGGAGCTCAGGTCACAGATCAGCGGCTGCAACACGAGCCATAACTCAGCCTCTGCAGATTCACCGGCAGCAGGCAGGAACATCCATTACCAGCCTGAATACTGCTACACACTGGCATGCACACCGACATACACACTGCTACACACACACACTGAAGCACGAACAACAGATGAAGACAATCAGTTAGTCTCCTGGATACCGAGTCAAAATCAGACGTGGAGTGCAACTTTAATCCATGAAAACTGCTGCAAAATAGAACAGATGAGTTACATACATCAGTACATATGAAAACAAGTCAAAGTCATATTATTAGCAAATTCAATACCTGAAATACTTAAAATAAAAGTATTGATTAATCTCTATCTCCATCAGCTTTGTGATGATGGTTTTCCTAGCTGTTCTGAAAGGCTTTTTCAAAACTTCATTAAAGATGTAGGAAATGTTATTAACACACAAAAGAACACTTCATTTTTCAGTTTATCACATACCTTTTATATCATCTGGAGAAACATGCTTTTAACTGGAAAGAAAGGGGTTTAAGGGTTGCTTAAATTAGTATAGCTAGAATACTATTGTAAAACTGGAGCTGATTCCTACCAAGGAAGCGTCCTGGACTTTGAAAACATATACTCTAAATAGGAAGTGGGTCATTTTGAGGTCACCTATTGTTTCTGGAGTGTTTGAATCTTCGAGTGACACGACAGAGGAAAACTGAACCTCACCCCAATTGTCTGAAAGAGACATTTTCAGGCAACGTTACACTTTTCAACATAAAAAAATCCACTGCACTAAAAACACTATATATGGGTTAATCAATCAATCACAATGTACTCCTTAAAGCATGCACTGCATTTACAGAACGAACCTCCTGCTGTAAGACTCGGAGAATTGCAACTAGTGATTGAGACCATTAACTCATAAGGTGAATGTTAACTCAAGTTAAAAGTAGGTTCATTTTCTTATAGACTTCTATGCAATCAGACTTCTGTTTGCAACAAGTAGAGTCACTTGCCTTTTCAGGACTGTATGTTTTTGCCTGACTGAGAAACAAACATTGCTGATGTTTGTCTGAATCCATGTTATCCATTAAACCACCTTTAACAATTTGAATCCTTTTCATTTGAGCCCTCCTACCGGTCCAACAGTTCCCCAACTCTACCTAAATTAAAGTTAACATGTCAATGACCCTAGCTAAAAGTTTACCCATGACTCCCCTGTTATAAATGCAGCATGCTGTATTTGACGTATACTGGCCGGAAACTTATCTGAAGTGTTATGATGAATCTTTTCCAAGGTTAAAACTGGAGAGGGACTTGGTGAGTTGCAGAGAAAGTGTGCGTTAAGGTGAGCAGCATGGCGTCTGATTAGGACATGAATCTAAAATGTAATTAAAGAATGAGCGGGCCTGTCTGTGACCTGACGACAGCACTAACTTACAGAAGAATCAGTATTCCTACGCTTTCCCACTGCACATAGGAGGCAAATTACCCTATAATATGTCAATTATCCTGTGAATCCATCAGGCTGGAATGAAATAGATTTGCTTTAAAGAGGCTTCAGGTGGATTCCGATTTCTCTCTCTAGTACCTTTTTCTTTTATGGCACATTCTTCCCTCACCCTGCAGCTCCGCAGTCAGTTTAATCAGTGATCCAATGTCATTCGGTGCTAATTGCAGCTGTAATGAGTATGAATGGTCTTGTGAAACAACGGCTAATGTAGCATTACTTCTACAGTAGTGTCTGCATTTTTCAGCCAGATCAGGTGCAGATCGCACGGAGAGACACACTTTTATGACAAGTTCACTCTTTGCCATGTCGTTTATTTACACGCAAACTAAGGTAGAAAGTAACATTTATTCAATTACTTGAAGTATTTCCGTTTTCTGTTTCTTTATATTTCTATTCTAGTACCATTCAGAGGCAAATATTGTGCTTTCGACTACATTTCTGAAAAACTTGCAGATTCAAAATGCCCTCTCAAAACTTTCTTTTTTTTGCCATTCAGCTGCTACTATGTGCATTCACACTGATGCGCAGAGAGAGTGGTGCTAATGCCGGCTAGCATGGTGGTCAGAATAACTGTTATCCTCAGTGAAATCTGGAGAAGGACACAGAGGATGTAGTGGTAAACCGAAGAGACAAAGGAGGAGAGCTGGGTCAGATCTATGGAGAAAAGGATATGTTTGTCTCCCCCCTCTCATCATGGGGCAACGTAAAATAACTGGCTAATGAAATGGATAAGCTAACAGCGTTAGCCAAGAGTCAGAAGGAATAACTGGAGTGCAGTTTAATGTGTGTTTGACGTAAACATGGCTGCACCAGGCTATATCTAGGAGAGCTTTGGGACTGTATGGAAAAAACAAGGATTGCACCGGGAGCATCACCATGTCTTCACCAAAAATCTATAATTTAATTGAATAATATATACATGATCACATCACATTACAATAAGATTTTCTGAATTATGAGTGATTTTACTTTTGGCTATTTTTGTATATTTTGTTGCAAATCCTTTTATTAGGGCAGCATACATTTAACCTACAATTGTGTATTTACAAACTGTAGTATTACTTCAAAAGAATATGTAAAAACATTTACTTTATTTTGCCTTATAGCATTTACAGATCTTCTATAACATTGTTGGACTCACAATGGACAATTTTAATAAAAAATATCTAAATCAATGCAGAAGAACAAGAGTAATCATCTTTTTCCTTGGTCAACATCTGGCACCTACATTACCCAAAATGCAACTCAACTGCTGCCAGTTCAGTCAGAGATTATGCTGTTTTATGCTAGTATCAGCTACAGTAGTCTCACTTCTTCTTAAATTCACACCTCTAGACTTCACAAAGCTTCCTTCTGGACACACACAAGCCTTACTTCTTTCTTCCTGTATTTAACATATGCAGGAGTAATCCCCAACACCTGAAAACACACTGTAATGGGTCAAATCAGTCGAGTTCCCAACTCTTTTCAAATCCAAAGAACCCGACAGGACTCTGACTGGGTTTTTGGGTCTAGATGAGCCAGGCTTGTGTGGGTCTGTGACGCAGGGAACTGCGTCACTATGGACTGATGGCTTTGGGCCGGGTGATTGTGCGCACCTGGGGCCCTGGGTTGTCTCCTCCCCCTCACCTGTGTTTAATTGTTCCCCCTCACCTGTGTCTAATTGTCTGTGTATTTAAGTGCTGTTGCTTGTTGGGGTATGTGTGTGTGAGATCCTTGTGGCTACAGGATGTGTGCAACGTGAACAGCTTATTGAGGCTGTGTCATATGTGTGCGATTTTAATAAATGCCCACGTCGGGTTATATTTTTGGACGTTCTGCCTCTGCCTCCTTGCTTGGTCTGGGCCGCTCAACGGTCTTTCTCACAGGGTCAAAATGTTAGAATTGTATACAATCCTATCCGGTGGTGTAAGAAAAATATGGATGAACTTGTGTATTTAGATATTATGTTTTTTGATAATCTATTGATTCTCCAAAACACTGTACGCATATTATCTTTTCTGTGATAGGCAATTGTTATAATTTGTATTGGATTGCACAAAGAGTATAGTGCTATATTGTTTGATGTTAGTTTTGAATACTTAGTTACAGTAGATACATAGTTCAAATTATTTCAACTTTGACCTTTTTTTACTTTCGACACGCAACCAATCAGAATACATCTGTATTTATTGGCGCAAGCTAGCAGGAGATGTAACCATACAAACAAAACGTTTTACCTCAAGGCTCTGCATCCAACCTCGCAGCGAGCAAAGAGCAAATTGTGTATCATGTGAATGCAGTTTAAGGTAGATTTTTGGAGACCTGTGAACAACTCATTAGACAGTAATTGCAACTGGATCTTCTGTACATAAAATCCAGTTTGTTTACAACCTGTGAAATGAAAAGCAACCAGTTACCAGATTGAACTTGTTTAGCTGCTGTCAACCAATCACAGTCCAGCATGGATGACTTTTCATGTCATCCGGTTGAAACACTTTTAATTTAATTGCAATCATTCTGCGAAACATAAAGAAAACAATAAAAAACTGAAAATACTTCACAAACTCAACAATTTCCTCATTTAATTAAATCAGTATTCAAAGTTAAACATAGTTGAAAAAAAGCTCAGTTTGGTGTAAAAGTGAACCTCCTGAAGACTAACCTCGTCAGACTGTGCTCTCATTACTCTTGTTAAAACATTATGGAGCTGAGCTGCTTACCAGTCTCTGCACCCTGCGTGCCAGAGAGCGTGATGTAATGAAGTTAGTAAGCCTGCTGAAGAGGCAATGTTTTTTAATTTAACCCTTAAGACCCTTCACACTGTCTCTCAGCACAGATTAAACAACTTGTATCAAGGGTCATCAAGTTGAGTGAAGGCCAAAGATACACCACAAGTCTCTTACTTGACATTGCCTCGCACCACGTCTGAACCGGAAGTTATTCTTACCGGCCATCATGCCCCACCATTGGTTATTAATTAGGGATTAGACGCTGCAACTGCTCTGATACACTCTAACATCACTGTAGTCAACTTCGGAGTAGAGACAGATAACAAAATACTCTCAAGTGAATCACTGCCAAATGTTCTACTCTTTCATTGTCTTAAAAGAGAGTAGAGTTTTTATTATTTCTATTATTATTTATGTTTACTCACGTGAGGCTGATAATTTAGTTAAAGAAAATAGCTCAACATTGAATAAACAATATGCCAAAAACTTCCACAAGCACACCATGCTCTGAAAGTGAGCTGCTCTGAATATCTGAACGGCATGAACAGAGTTTAAGAATGGCACGGTGTGTGCCAGAGTGCGCTCCGGCACCCAGAGTGACTATTTACAAGTTTAGTTACGTTTTTAAACTTTGTGGCATCATGACATCCTATTTGAGAATGCAGCATTAGAACCATCTTGTCTGGTCTTCAACCTTCCTAAATGTTCCCACACCACTTGCTCCTCCGCTCACTTCACTGGCTTCCAGAAACTGCTAGAATCCACTTCAAGACACTGGTACTTGCGTACCATGCTGTGAATGGATCTGGCCCTTCCTACATCCAGGACATGGTTAAACCATACACCCCAGCACGTGCACTCCGCTCTGCATCAGCCAAACGGCTCGCTGCACCCTCGCTGCGAGGCCGTGCGAGGGGGACCCAAGTTCCCATCAGCAAAAACACGTGGGTTTGCTATCCTGGCTCCAAAATGGTGGAATGAGCTCCCCATTGACATCAGGACAGCAGAAAGCGCACACATCTTCCGGCGCAGACTGAAAACACATCTCTTTCGACTCCACTTTGAGCAAGAAAAAAGAAAAAAAAGAAAAGCACTTATATACTAACTAAGCACTCATATACTAACAAAGCACTTATATACTAACTAAGGACTGGCTTATCTAAAGCCAGTTGAGTAGCACTTGAAATGTTTTAGCTCTATGAAACCTGATGTACTTATATGATTCTGTTTTCTTCAAGGTTGTATCTTCTTGGTCGAATGCACTTATTGTAAGTCGCTTTGGATAAAAGCGTCAGCTAAATGAAATGTAATGTAATGTAATGTAACCAGACAGTCTGTGAAAAGCATTGGTGTAATGTAGTGAAGTACATTGTACTCAAGTACTGTACTTAAGTACAATGTTGGGGTACTTTACTTGAGTATTTGTATTGTATGCTACTTTATACTTCTACTCCACTGCATTTTAGAAGCTAATATTGTTGCCCAACATGCTGCCTTTAGGTTCGTCATGAAACAATGCCACTTCCTAGGAAACAATTCATCTTAAATAATAACATCATGATCTTTTCGGTAACACTATGAAACAACATTTGGTGTGCTTATCTTAAAGGTCTCCTATTATACTGTTTTTCATCAATATATTATAGGTCTCAGATATATACAAACATGTCTCTGAAGTGTTTGGCTCCAAATACCAAACAGATCGTGCATTGTAGCATCCCATAATCCCCTTTTAGTTTCTGCCCTGTTTCAAAAGTGCTGATTCTCTGTCTGTTACTTTAGATGAAAATAAGGAGCCACTCCCCACGCCCCTCTGAGAGATATTTGGTTACAAAGAACACAATGGTGCTCAATCAATGTTTATTTATATAGCCCAATATCACAAATGTTACATTTGTCTCAGTGGTCTCCACAGTTTGTACAGAAATCAGTATGACAATACGACACCCTCTGTCCTTAGACCCTCACATCGTACAAGGAAAAACTTCCAGAGAAAACCCACAGTTTAAGGGAAACATGGGAGAAACCTCAGGGAGAGCAACAGAGGAGGGATCCCTCTCCCAGGACGGACAGACGTGCAATAGATGTCGTGTGTAAATCGAAAAGATAATACATTTGCAACATAGGTAGTCCAAATGTTTGGAAATGCATGTGTCTATAATAAGAAGAAAACGTTATGACATCATAAAGTGTCCAAACTCTGATCAGCTCATTTTCATTATATAAATGGATCAGGACAAAAAGTGAGCGAATCTTTGTTCCTGAAACTTTCAGAATCTCTTTACACAGAGGGGACACATGTTGATGTATAAAAGATGTGAAAAAGTGGATTTTTCACAATAGGTGACCTTTAAGTTTTGACTGAGAGAATTAAGTAGCATCTTGTTTCTTATTTTGATGTGATTATGTGTTTTATTAACAGTTGCGATGCATGGTGGAGCTTCTGGGTGTTCTTGCAGACCATCTACTCAGTGAAGGGGAACACCTACTCATATTTTGTTAAGTCACATTCCAGCTGGAGACGCAGGGTACGACGACACCTCGTCAATAAGATGTTCTGATCTAGTAACCTTCTTTTAGACAACACGAGAGCTAACTATAACACCTCTCACTATCGCAGACAACAGGCGATAGCGAGAGGTGTACAGATTATACAATTCTGACTATTACGAATAACCTTTTATGGATAATTTACGTGACGCTGCCTCGAATGTGATACGTGAATTTGCCAATTAAATGATGACTTGTCGAAAGTCAAATGCAAGATATCTGCAGAGCTGTTTATTCATGATTTACCAAAAAACAACTATAGTTTACCAAATGCTAAGATATTTTAATTATCTCTTTGCAAAGTTGCAATTTATGACCTTTATTTATCACCTTTAGTAACTTAGTAATGTAAAAAACCTTTAGATTTTGATTCATGATGCCAAATATAATCAACACTTTAATCAGACTTTAGTTACACCAAAGCTTCCCTGCAGTATGCAAAGTATAACTAGCTGCACCTTTAACAGCTTTGACAGACACAGTAATGCATCAATAACATATTATTCTAAAATGGGCCGATCCACATTCCACCAACACTCACATATATATTCAAATGTTTTCCTAATCTAGGCAAACTGCCTAATAAAACATTAATCGAAGCAGGAAATCCACCATATTTTCTCCTGGTGGGCTTCCTATGGACTTCCTCACACTCGAAGAGAAGCAGGCAGAGGGAGGGATAAACAACCTCACTATATCCAATCATAATAAATGTGTTGCATTTAGAGACAAATGTTATTCCAGCACAGGTGTTCCCAGTTATTCTCACTGATTACACCTGTTCTCAGGTTAGGGTTGGACTGAGCTGCTACTAATTATTTTCTATAATGACTAATCTGCCCATTGTTTTTCGATAAAGTCTTGTTGCTTTTGTAAATGTCAGAAAAAAGTGAAACCTACCTTATTTAACAGAGCCCAACATGACATCTTCAAATTGGTTGTTTCACTGATTTATAATCCAAGTCCTAAATATTTTGTTTAAGTAACTAAGTACATTTTTAAGTAGTGCACTTAAGTACAATTGGAATGTATTGAAATGTTCCATTCCCAATACGTAATATTTTTCTCAACTACATTTTGGAAGCAATTATTGTACTTTTTACTCCTCTATATTTATTTCACATTAGTAACTAGTTAACTTGTTTTAAAGTTCATAGCATTAATAAAACATATAAATGAACTAATCAATTGTGATGTGCTATTATGGACTAAGATACCCAGCAATATAGTTACTTGTAACTAAAGTTAGTTTAGTTTTGGTACTTAAAGTGTATGTTGATGTGAATACTTTGGTCCTATTACCTAAGTAAAAAAGTGCATGCAAGACTTTGACTTGTAGAGTATTTCTACACTGAAAAAAATACAAAATAGTGAGATGACTTGACTTTGATGTTCAAATTAACTTATCATTATATGAACTGTCAAATAATTCCACACGGCTCCACACCAAACAGCCAATATGTTAATGGGAAAACAAAATCCCCTCCCAGCCCTGCACTGTTACTGGGGTATGGTTTATCTTCTAAGGATCAGGATGTGTTAAATGTGGTAAAATGTACGGACACTCATTATCAGCACAAGTTCAGCATTTGCCTTTAAGACCATAAACTGGTCAATACACGCAAACTCTCTTAATCTGTCTGTTTCACTAAGCTGTTTAATTACTCTTATACACAGCCAAAACACATCTTAACACTCTCTCTGTTTTCTCTCTCTCTCTCTCTCTGTTTGTATTGCTTGCAGAAGATAAGCAACAGATAGTGTTTGTTGTTTATCAGAAGTTAATCGTTTAGTTCCATCCTCTCAGATGGACAAAGCAACAGAAACACTTCAGTCTCACACAGCATCACAGACCGTGTTTATTAATCAGCTGCTAAAAATAGTTTCAAACATATGCACTATTTTCACCTCTTAACGAAGGTACTGAGTACTGAGCCTTTTTGAATGTGGTTTTGAAGATGATGTTATGTTTATAGTTTTGCTGCAATTTAAAAATAATATATATTTTCACTTTTGACTAACCTGAGGATTATTTTCTTGATTTCCCAAAGTCAAATGTCACATTTTGAAATCGTGTAGTTATGTCATACTAACTAGTGGTGGAAAGTAACTAAGTACATTTACTATACTGTACTTAAGTATACATTTTGTACATCTTTACGTGAGTATTAACATTTGTTTTACTCCACGACATCTCAGATGGAAATATTGTACTTTTGACTTTATTTGTCGTTTGTGGTGGTTGATTTAAATGTCATGTTTTTATATATGTGTACTAACTTACCAAGTATTTGAAGTATACAAAATATGCTCCACCTTAGCCAATTACGAGTTCAAAAACTCCTTTATGAAAAATAGAGGAATATTTAATATTACAGCATTTTCAAGAGACAATTGAATACTGAATACTTTTATTTTATATACTTAAACTTTTATTTTTTACTTTAATACTTCCAAAGTAACCATTTGAACTCAGAACTTGCTTGTAATAGTCTTTTTAGACTTTACTGCTTTTACTTGAGTAAAGTATCCAAGTACATTTTCCACCAATCATACCAACAATCAAAAAGCTTATTTAATATTAGTTAAAGAAAAGCAGACACTCTTCTTATTTTGAGAACCAGCAATAATTGTAATTAAAACCATTTCATTTGTTCTTTTCAAGAGTGTTTTATGTTTTTGTCTTGTTTTTTTGTGCTATGTGCTACCTTAAAGTGCAAATTAATTCCTAAACTGGTTTGTTTTTCCGGTATGGACCCACCTGCCTCGTTGATGTTCTCCTCGCAGGAGTACCAGATGCCGGTGTGGAAGCGGCGGAAGAGGAAGCGGTCGTCCCCGGTCTCCCAGCTGTAGTGCACCTTGTTCTTGTCCGTCTCGTTAACACCGTAGTCGATGCAGTTGTGGCGCCGCTGCTTGCTGCAGTTGGGCTTTGGCACGCGCTGGGTGCCCTCGCACCAGTACGTGGTGATGAAGGCAGTGGTGGAGAAAAACAGAGCCACGAGGTTCAGACCCACGGACAGCAGCGCGCGACATTTCCGCGTGGTCTTCATGATAAACAAAGTTCATCCAAAGAGGTTGTTGGTCAGAGGATGAGAGGCATGACGCGGGAAAGACGCACAGAGGAATTACGCGCGTCTGTGCCTTTTTGCTCCTCTTCGTGTTAGTTTGCCCTCGCGGAGAAGTGACAGGTGGTGCAAACTGCACGAGAGAAAACCGTTATAAACCTGCCATTTACTTCAGCATTACATCCCACAACTCCCAGCGTCCCCGTCTCAACAACTCTCAACAAGGAGGCACACTGAGGAAACGTCTCTCTGCCCCCCCCCCCCCCTCTCGCTCTCTTTCTCTCCCCTCTCTCTCCCTCCTCGTGCGTCATCACTGTGACCGGACTGTTTTTTATGGGGAGATGCTCTATGATTCTTTCACAAAATACTGGAATATAATCATAAATGTTTTATCACAGGAAGTCACCTTCAGGTTTTATCAGACAATCAGGATAATGAATGTATTGTCATAGACAAAATAAAAGCAGCAAATGTTCTCTTATAAGAAGCTTACATTTTATTTTATTGCCAGCGTATTATAACAACAATAACTTTATTTTCGCACCTTTTTCAGTGCTTTGACATAGTTAAATAATGCTTAGAAATCCATGTGAAATGTCACCTTCAGATTTGTTATAAGCCAAGCAGGATATTTAGCTAACCCTTTAGGTTACATACAAACAAAATAATGTTATCCAAAGCCACATGTGCATCGCTCACATTTAAAAACGTGTTACAATGCTATCAATACACAAACATTTGCTTCAAGATTCAACGAAAAGTGCTGACACTACAGGATGTACGCACAATAGATCAACCCCTTTCGGTTTAAAGCTGGAGCAGAAATAAAAGTGTTTTGTCAGTATTAAGCTGTTAAAAATTATTTACCCAACATTTTTATTGTAGGGCACATCTGTAAAACAAAATGTTTCGCAAATTGTTGGGCTAAAACTATTGTACAGTTGATCAGCATAACAACAGCAGGCGATATCTTTAAAAAATAAAGCTGGAGAAGATGCAAAAGGCATAGGATCCAGTCTGGAGCCTTGGGGTACACCAGAAAACAGAGATTAAAGGAGCAGTAGGTAAGTTTGAGAAACCGCCTCGGAGTGCACACAAATTCCAAAGTACACAACCGAAAAGAATCCGCCCCTTCCTTCAGACTTCATACAGAGCACCTCCTCCAACACACATGCACGCGCACAAGATCATGATAATGAATGTAAAACAAATGTATAACACAGTTATTGTCAGTGCTTATATTTTTGAAGCTAGCATGTTTGTTTTGTGAAAATGTATTACAAATGTTACGTCTGGCTGATGAGAGCAGGCTGCGCCGGTAACGTTACATATCAGCTCGGTGTGCTCCGTAAATAGTCGCCATAGTTGAAAAGCAACTCCGATATTGACTCTGGTTTGACTTCTCCTAGCTTCCACTTTCTTTTTCTTCATCATTTGCTCCATTACAGTTTTTCTTTTGCGACCGGTAGACGATGCTTATGCAAACTCTGCCATGGTGAACGTGTCCTCCTGCAGCGGCTGCTGCTGCTCGGGACTGAGCAACAGCTGACGGGAAACACGCCCAATGACGCCACGCGCACTGCACGAGTGTGTGTGTGTGTGTGTGTGTGTGTGCACGAGATTGAAGGCTGACAGACAGGTCGGCCAACCAGTTATTTTAGCCGGCCCGGCTAAAATAAAATAATTGGTCGTAGTTTTTACAGTATTACGGCTTCCACAGATGACATTTTTTTATGGATTTTTTTTCAAAGCACTTAGAATATGCATTGCTATCAGGATATTAAGAGCATTCCATGGAATATAACAAAAAGTGTATCTCGAGCCGGTTTCTCAAACTTACCTACCCCTCCTTTAATGTAATGAGGGTTCAGGTATGCACAGTTGGTGCAAAAACTCCTGTCTAAGAGGTAATCCAGCTCAGAGGTGATCCTAAAATGTACTGCCTAAGCCTCTCAACTCAGTGTTGTGGTCTAATGTGACCAATACAGAATATTCTCCTGCACCATGACATCAAGTCAAATTCCTCGTACGTGTCAACCTACCTTGTAATACAACTGTTTCTAATATTATGAGATCGTTGCAGCCCATCTGAGAAGAGCCAACCTACCTGAACACACCCCTACTTAATTAGTTTTTCCAGCTGTGACATGTTGCAAGAACATCCCTCTTTATCGATCTGCCAACTGAAAGCTCACATCTCCAGGCATGAACATCACCAGCGACAAGGCCGAGCCGCCCACCACATCCATCTATCACCCCTCATTTTATGGCTCCCACCTCCAGATCAATACAGTCAGCCTGGCTGTGTGTGTGTGTGTGTGTGTGTGTGTGTGTGTGTGTGTGTGTGTGTGTGTGTGATGTACTGTATGGCAGCACAGTCTGATTCAGAGTGACAAAGCACTTCAGAAGGGTCAATAAAAAGAGAAGAAAACGGTGCGTTGATAAATGTGTGATAATGCCGTTGGATTTATCTGCAGTCACACTGAGCAGTTCAAATATTAACACGTATATAAAAGTATAATGACTGCAGCCCTCCTTTCAGGGAACAGTGACAGCATTTTAAACACTGGGAGTCCAGTCTTTGACACAACATTTCTAAGGGTTTTGGTCTTTTCCACAGGCAATTTAACATTCAAGATTCAATCGCATCATTGTCATTGCACAGTTCAAGTAAATGTTTAGCATCTCACCAAAATTGCTAAAAGCAGGAATAATCTACAGAAATGACATAACCTAAACCCAAATGTTAACTTACTTGCCTCGCCACATCTGTAGGTATATATTTATTTAGTAGTTGTGTTGCCTAAATTCCACGAGTTGTTTCTTATGAAGAAGAAGGTTTAATTTTAAACGTAACTACCGGAAATGTGCACATAATGCTGGACGTTTGTAGGACAAATTACGAAGATTACAATACATATATATATATATATTTATTTAAATATCATAACAACTGTTGGTATATTGGTATGATTTCAAGCCTCCTTGAATCGGTCAAATTATGGCTTTGTGATTCCAACAATTTGAGCTGCCTTTGGATTACTTTCATTTTCATTTTATTACCCAGAATGTAACAACACTAACTCATTTAATGACACAAATCCAAATAGGACACTCTTCATTTTGTTAATGTTGGTATATTTCTGGTTATGTTTTGTGATCATGAAACCAACATGTCCTTTTACACGTAACACCTTGCTTCTATCATAGCCTCTAGTTATCTAGATAGCCCTTTCTAACCCTAACCCTTATTAACCCTTTTATTAAGACGCTTATATAGTGATAGTATTTTAACAAACTCAGTGAGAGTCAAATCATATTTTAGTTGGTTTCTACTTTATCTTAGCATACAATTTTTTACCTTCTAAGCTCCCAAAATAGAGCTTTGAATCACTTAGTCTGTGTGACGGTTAAATCCCCTTTCCGGCTTGAAAACACACACACATACATATTTTTTACTCTGTAGTTGGATAGATGCCCCTGACAAGATTTCCCATTGGATATATGAGACCATCTGTGGGTTCGCCCCGGTTTTGTTTGCCGTCTGAATTAAAACCCGGCATCAGCCCGTAGATCACGACGTCCAAGTTAACACAGCTCAGTGCTGCTGCAGCCGAAACACGAGACACCCCAGGCAACAACAGCAAAACACACCAAAGCTAACTTATCTTCAAGTGCACACTCAGGAACAACAACCCTCAAGCACCATTTACTTCACAGGCTTTGTTTTGTGCAGCATTTTCTTCTGGGGACATTGTCCAGGTATTCTTTTTGTTTATTTTTGTCTGGCAAAGTAGAAATACCACACTGCATCATGTCCTTATATAATGGTTCGTATGACATGTGACAAAAAGTATTCCTAATTCTTCATGTGTTATCCTTGTTTCAGTAATAGTACAGAGATAGTATCATAAATATGTACGGTAAGTATTAAAAAGTACTTTTTAAATAGTACTTTTTAAATTTAAATTAATTGTATTATTACAGTATAGCATATTATATAACAGTTTTTTCACCAATTCATTATTGTGTTGTATACAGTATGTAGTATATTTGTCCCTAGATATACCATAACTGTATCACACATGTGCTTGCCTTTCTTATTTAATTTCATCTGTACTTTTATTGACGTAACGCTGTAAATTGTACACGCTGTGGGACGATTAAAGGATTTCTGTAGGGATCAACACCTGGACTTGCTGCCTGAGGAACAGACTCGCTGCTCCTGACTGTTCTCAGGTGTCACATTTCTACCTGTCACACAGACAAACACACTCACTTTGTGCTGATATTTGAGAGCTATCAACGGCTCAGAGCGACCTTGGTTTAAATTGAGTGCAGCCTGTGAACTGAAGTGGATGCTGTGTTTAATCAGACTCAGCGGTTCAGCTCTGTGTGTCTGACAATGTGAGGCTGCAAATACACAACACAATCCAATTTAATACAAGATGCTGATCGTTTATGTAGAGTTATTATACAGAAAAGTCACAATATACAATCAATATCAAGCCGCCCATAAGACTGATTCCCTTTCAATACATTTTACGTAACTGTGATGCCACAGCCACACAGGGTAAACAATTCCACTGCACCCTCACCTTCAGTAGTTTTGCTTCAGTTCAGCTGCAGTAAAACGTGCCAATGATCAACACCACACATTTGATTAAAGGTCCCATGTCATGCTTTTCTGGTTATTACCCATCCCCTTGTGTGTTATGAAGGTTTTTCTGCATGTAAACGGTCTGCAGAGTCAAAAACCCTCAAAGTACACCCTGTAGCGAGTAAAACTCTAACACAGAAAATACCTGTCTATGCTGCCCCAGAACGCCTCGTTGGAGATTTCTCTTTTTCCATTTGTTTCTTCCGGGAACCGCATGACGTCATGCCAAAATAGACCAATCCGAAGGGAGTTACCGTGGCCGTTGGGGGCGGTTACTTCCTGGTTCAGCAAAAGGTTTGGCTAAGCGCTGAGGACTCATAAATACTGCAAGCAGCCAATTCGGATAAACCACCTGCTTCCATGTCAAAGGGGGGATTTGGGTTTTGTCAGTGTCCTCTTTGTATTCTTTTAATCTTAATTACCACCTTGATTTTTACGTGGTTTTGCCAAGCTACTATATAGTTCCTTGGTTTTTCATTGTAGCAGGTTAGTTTGATGAGTTAACACCTGTTAAGTTGATGTCATGTTTATTTGAGGTCTTTCCTGTTGACCTCTTTTAGAGGCCTAGTTATTAGAGATTCTTGGTTTATAGTGTTTTCTTTGGATTTTTGGGTTAATAAAAAGCCCAGTTTATTTCAACAACTGTGTCCTGTGGCCTTACTATATACTTGACCACATATATTTGAACATAACCTTCAAGCATATAGTTTCTATTCATATAAATAAATGTCTGTTAAATCAGTATCTATCACCAAATCCCTTATGTTTACACTACTACAAAGTTGTTTGTCTGTTGCGTCACTTGGGTAAAATCATAAGCAACACATGTGGTAATTGTGATGGGTGCCACCAAAAGCCGAAGCACGGATCAAATTCACATAGTAATTCTTTTATTTTATGCTTACCAGAATTTAATAAATAAAAGAAAAAATGCTGGAAAGGACAGGATTTTGTTAAAGCTGAAAGGATCCTAAAGATGAATTCTGTGAAGTGTGGATCAAACAGGAATCTTCCTGGAACTGGCTGCCAAATCTGTACATGAAAAAGAACCAGATTATTAATCTGTCTGAACTCTGGAGATCCTTTGTGGTGTTGAGAGAAACGTCCAGAAGAACAAGCATTACTGCAACAATCACAACACACATTGTGATCTGATTAGAAGGCGTATGAAAAGCATGGCATGTCTATTCATTTTTTTACGTGCCATTTTATGCCCATGGTTCAGGCCCTCCATTGGGAGGTTTCCATTGGAGACAGACTGACAGGTCCTCTCCTGTCAGACTGAGAGGCTGATAACTACAGCTCTGAGGCCTTTACTACGAAGCCGGATTTTCGCTGACAGTATCCTTGTATGAATGGGTATGAATGGGTGAATGACATGTAGTATGTAAAGCGCTTTAAGGGGTCGTAAAGACTGGATAAAGCGCTATATAAGTACAGTCCACATATTATAAACACATATTTCCATTTGAGGGGGGAGTGTTTAGTAAAATATGCATGAATAATAAATAAAAAATGTTAACTAGGTGAAAAAAGGTAAGATAAACTTTTAAAACTTGTTGAGAGCTAAAACTAGTCTTTGCTGGTGCCTCAAAGAGGAGAAGGGGGGAGAGGAGGGAGAGGCTGATTCAGGAGCACAGACACACTCACAACTATAAATGAACCAAAAATAAATAAATAAACAGATTTCAATGTTTTTTCATATTGGATATGGTATGTTATTGGTTATGGCCATGTTCTTATGATTTCATGATTATTTAAATGTATACAGTTATTTTTCTCCCCTCAAAATGCACCAGATTGATGCATTTAACTCCAAAATGTAAAATAAAATCTTACCGGGGGAGTATACCCCCAGACCCCCCTAGACGATTTGAGGTCCACCCCCAAACTATAGGGCTATCACTACGGGCAGCAACGCTGTAAATATTAACAAATAAATCCAGCAAAATGGCACAATGGGTGTATAATTCCCGGGCCTGACTTATTGTCCCAGTCCGGCCCTGCCATGGTTTGTGATGATCAAACTGAATTACTTGATTTGGGAAAAGATCATGATAAGGGTTAACATTGGTATGTTTGTCACATAAGTTATCTACTTAAGTTAAGTAGCTTAGTCATCATAAATAAGTCAATGCTTGACATTTACACAGAACATGAAACCTGGTCCGTTGCTTTCTTAATGCACTGTACGTGTTGGATGCCATGACAGCGTATAAAGACATTTAAATTATCCATCCTCATATAGTTTACATAAAGTGATTCCGATTCTATTGTTATTAACTGAGATAACACTATATTATTTCGGTAGAAACACGATAAACAGACTTATTTTTGAAACTTTGATTCCCTTTTACTATAATTCAAACAGTTTTTTATTACAGCAACAAGAAAAAGAATCATATTCCTGTGAGATTGATATGTTTCTCTACTGTCAGTGTTTCTTTATCAGTACTCAGGTTTATCACTTGTTCAGGTTAATAACTTAAGATCAATGGTGTCAGATTTTAAAAACTGTATGCGGTTCTTTGGGAAAAGCTTGGAGCTGATCCAGGCTCAACGGCCCCTGAACATCTTGCATAATACAGATCAAAAGTAATTTTCTTTATCCAGGCTTCCTGTTTGAACTTATAACTTATGTTTAATTACATTTCTCTATTACACTCACTGTCTGTATGAGCTAGAGAGTAACAAATAATATAAATATGTTTTGGTATTTTACTGCTACTATCTCATTTAGTCTTTTTCATTTATTTGAATTGCCTTTTTATTTCTGTCCTCCATTCCCGTCCTTTCCCCCTCCATACGCTGATTTTAAATTGTGAAAATTGACATACTTACAATAATTTCACTGACAGTATCCTTGAGATAAATACAAAAATTGTTTTATATAATTGTTGAACATTTTCGATATCCTGCCATGTATGTACTGCCCTGCACACAATCAGTGACATCGACCCCAGAACACATTTTGAGCTACAATGTAGGAGATTCTACCAAGACATGATTTTGAGAAAAAGCCCTTCAAGTTTGCTCACTTATTTTTAGCCAACGTTTTTTAAAACGGGGATCCGTGTTTAATATTACGAGGGCATAGTACCCCTTGCCCCCCCGAGGATCACCATTGGATGAGTTATGATTCTGAAATCAGTTGTTAGCTGTTCCTCTAATAATGTTTATCATCATCTTATTTTTCACGGGATTCCTTCATCACATGAGAATTAGGCTAACTCCTTTTAAGCTAATAGCATCGAGTACGTAGATTAGATTTTTACTTGGATGAGGGAATGTTTGGATGAAAGTTGTCGAGTGTGTGTATGAGAGCGTGCTTGAGTGTGTGTGTATTTTTTGCACACACACCAAACACCTATACGTATGTGTCATATTCTAAAAACGAAAACTTTGTTTGTTGAAAATGAACAGAAACCTCAAAATACGAGTTTTGGACATAAATCCACGTACATCTCGGGATGCACCATTGTTACTTCTGATTGATTTTGAAAGGGCGGGTCACACATTGGCAACTTTCTTTGCTAGATTATAGGAGCTATGCTGCAAAATAGATTAAATGGGAAAGAGTTGGCGTGGGTTTTTTAATTGGGTCAGTGGACAAATACTGCACCGCTATTGATTGATAAAATGGCTATTATTATGATATTTAAAACAAACCACTTAGAATAATATCAGCCCATTAGATGGCCGTTATCAGGGGTCGAAGGGTCTGCTACACATACTAGTAGGTTCAGATCCCCGTTAACATATTTGGTCAAGAATTAGTGCTTAATTTCACTGCTAAGTTTACTTTAATTACAGTGCATTATTTAATCAACAATTGTACTTGCCTTTACTTAAGTAAATGATCTAAATCCCTCTTAACGGCTGTTGGTCCCATTGTTGAGCTTGATACCCCACCTCTCACTCTCAGCAAAATAAAAAAACAAGATATGAACAGCAGTCTGCAGCAAAAATAACCTGCGAATCAATTCCACGCTCAGCAGATTCCTCATGGTTCTGTTTTTCCAATTAAGTGTCTGGATGGTTGCATGGACAAGGGGGGTCTGAGGAGAGCTAAGTTGTTTATTTTGGCCGGTAAATGACATTTATGCAAATTCCCTGAGGATGGATTGCTGACAGCGGTGTGTCGATGCAGACGTTTTAACAATCAGTAGCTGCAGCCGTCTTCAGCCGCGCGACAACAGGAGTTAAATAAAACACAAGGTAGTGATGGAAAATAAAATCAACTCTCTCTGGCAGCAGCTAACTCCCAGATTCATTGTTTTAAACCTAAATCCACTCCTTTAACCCTGGCAAACATTAGGAGATAAATACTAAATATCACAAAAAACATCGGTCAAATTTTCCTTTGAAATGTTTTTTAGGTTTGTGTCATACACAACAAAATGGAAAGTAAAACATCTATGCACACTTTTTTGGCTCCTTTCTATCTGTCAACACTTGGTTTGGACTTTTATTGTTCTAATTTTATTATAGCTAGTATTTACAACTCCAGAATTGTAATCTTTCATCAATAGTTCAATACTTTACCTCATTGCGTAAAAAACTAAAAACTACTTTGATGACTTGTTTAATGTATGAAGTATGTTTAACATACTGTATGTTTATATTTCAGAAGAATATCCATAAGATATCCAACTGTCTTGACCTTTGTCTAAAGGTATGTTTACACTAACCGTAAAAGCAGATTTGCTCTTAGACCTGGCTGCTTATGGCATCACACACCATATTGCAGCAGATTTGCATCTCAAGACTATTACAATAAATATTAAATTATAACACATTTTGGCTAGATCACAGTGCCACTCTGATTTCTCCCAAATACTCTCTTCCTGACACACTTAATTGGGCAAATGATGAAACGGCCGTGAGTCTTTGTGTAATGCCTAAATGCTGCTACATAGGTAATCCATTCCTGTCGTGTGAAGAGGAGTTTGAAAGCGTCACCCGATGTCGTCACTGCACCCAAATCTAAATCATCGATCAAGTGGCGGAACATTTAAAGCTGACACAAACTGTCAAGAGGAGGACATTTAAAAAATAAATAAAGACGGTGTGAAAAATGACAACAATCGAAAGCCTGATGGGAGAATGTGTGTTTGACTGATCAATTAATCAGCTGCATCTAAAGAGCACACCTGGCTGAGCTACACAAGTTTTGTTTATTGAAAGTATTGCATCTCCAGGAGACTTTCCCTAAAGAACTGAGAAGTGTTTCCTTTTCTTCAAAACCGTGGGCCAATCGGACTCCTGTTTTCAGAGAGTTAAAAGGGACCCAGTCCTTATTACCTATTTTTCCTGGAGCTGTCCGGCTGTGGCTCAGTCAGTAGGGGCTTGCACAGTGATCCGTAGGATCGCCGGTTCAAGTCCCCGACCAGTCCTACATATGGAGTGTGGACTGCTACTTGGAGAGGTCCCAGTTCACACTGAGTCTGCCAACAGAAAGGTGTTGGGGTGAAACAAAGATGAAACCAAATGAAAAAAAAAAAATGTGCAGAGAAAGTAAATGGGTGAGTAAAGCTTCCACAGCCCTAATTCGTTTTTTCATGTCTTTTAATACGAATATTTAAAACTATCTTGGACAAACAGTTACCATGAATTCAATTTTTAAGTGCAAAACAGCTACATGTGCCATTAGAGCTGTGCTACGTGCACAAAATAGATGTGACTTATGAAACAAAGGGTCCGTCTCTCTCTCTCTCTCTCTCTCTCTCTGAAAGATGCCAACACCAACACAACTTAATATAAAAATGTCCCTGTCTCTCACTCCGTAGCTCTCTCACAGCTAAAAAGCTAAATAGCTAGCTAGCTAGCTCTACTATCTATCAGCATTAAAACAGGAACGACATGGTAAAGTTAATGTAATGCTCACTGGTACAAACAGACCTGAAATGCAGGAGCACGAAACAGGAACAGCTTTTCATGGAGTTCAGTTTACCTTGACAGGTACAGGCAGGGTCAAAACGTGGAGACCCGTCTATCAGGCAAACAAGTTCAGTTAGAGGCAGGCAGAATACTCAGGGACCAATTAGGCAGACAGCTAGTGGCGGCCGGCCCATAGGGGCGCTAGGGGTGCCGCCCCACCTCTTCCCACTTTCTAGATTGTCATTAAAAAATACTTTAATTTGATAAATGTTATAGATATTTATTTTAATAAACAAGGTACATATTTAGTTGGTGTCAGTTAAATGTATAATCTACGATAAAATATAGATTAAAATGGTTTTACGATGTCTAAAGTTACTGATAAGTGACGTGTTTGCAGGGATGACGTATTTACCCGGAAGTAAGCTGCGTATGGGTTCCCTCGACAAAAAAGGAATGGGATTTCTCCATAGGATTTTTGAAAATAGCTCGAAATAAGGTCTGTGGAAAACGAACCTGTTTGATAAATGCACGTTTTGTTCAGCCGGATAATATCCACATGTCTTCCCTACTTTCCTAATTTTTTTATCATAAATCTAATCGCCAATCGCCAAGCAAAATGCTAACGTTATGCTATAAACGAACTACAGCCGAGTACAGCAGGGTCGCACGACTTCAACGTCACGCCAACTTAAGATCGATATTCAAAAATACAGATTCAAATTGTACAAGTTGAAGTGTTTGTTTTAACAGTTTGCAAGAGCGCAGGTACTTGCTTTGATGCAGAACAGGGCAAACAAACTTAGCGGGAGTGTTTACGTGTTTGGCGTAATGACATACAACGTCCTCGACAACTTCTGTAGTCCTATTCAGCCACATGTTAACAACCATCGTTTTTCAGACACGTAAACTCTTCAAAAATCACCAGTGGGGTCACTGCTGATGTATTTAATGTCGTAGAACAAAATGTGATCCGTCTCTTAAATGTATGTCAACCACAGACCTTATTTCGAGCTATTTTCCAAAATCCTATGGAGAAATCCCATTGACTCTGAGACGAGGGAACCGGACGTGGTAAAATGCTAACTCACTTCCGGGTTTTAGGACTCGTCACTGCACCACTCTATTGACTCTTGTTATAAGTGGTGCATGCACAGTCCGCACCTTTTCAATGCAACAGATAGGAGCAGCTTGGGGCGCACCAAACTGCGCCCAAAGCAGCTGTTGACACCGCCAACAACTAGGGGGCAGCAGGAGCCCAGAGTGAGTGATTGACGTTGGAATGAGAGAGAGTTAGACGGAGATGAAGAGTGGTTAAACTTTGCAACTTTTTTTGGTATTTTACTATGATATTCTAACTGTAACAATAAAAGGGAGGGGGGAAATCACACCCTTACTTGTATTCATATGGCGAACACAAACACATCACAACTTTATTAAAGGTCCCATCATATGCTTTTCTGGTTATTACCGTAGCTTTTTCTGCATGTAAACGGTCTGCAAAGTCACAAACCCTCAAAGTACACCCTGTAGCGAGTAAAACTCTAACACAGAAAAGACGTGTCTATGCTGCCCCAGAATGCCTCGTTGTAGATTTTTCTTTTTCCATTTTTTTCTTCCGGGGCAGATTGACGTCACTAAGTCCAAATGGACCAAACCGCACGAACACACACACTCGCTGAGCCTGATCTCCGCGCAGCTCAGACCCCACGCAGCAACCAGGAAACGACACCAGTAATCCTCCTCACATTGTCCGCTCCTCGAGACCCACAGGGCAGACCAGCGAGCCCCGCAACGTCCCGCCAACACGGCACCCAGACCCCACGCAGCATTCTCATCTGTTTGTCATTACTGGTGTCATTTTCTGGTTGCCAACAAACGCCATTGCAAAACATAAACACTGATGTTCAGCTGTAACGGTGGTTGACTAATCAGAACGGAGTGGGCTCATAGGGAGGGGGGGGCAGGAGCTCCAACAAGACATTGAAAAATGTAAATATATTCTAGTATACCTCAACAATAGAATATATATAATATATATGATCAGTAGAAATGGCCATGACATGGGACCTTTAAGGTGATACTAGTTTTTTTGTCTACCCCCTGGCGACCAAACAAGTAACTATTGCAGCTTTAAGGTTTAGAAAAAAAGGTAGTGTTTATTTTCAGAAACAGATGGTTTTAAAGAGAGAATGAGATAACAAAAATAGAAACAGTGTGGTGTAGTCAGACTTCTTTTAATCCTCTCTGTAACTTCTGTAAGCTGTAGATAAGCATGCATATCCGTCCATCTGCCTGTCTGGCATGTGGACACACTATAACTGTATGCAGTGTGTGTGTTTGCAGCCCAGAGTTTTCCTGATTTCCCCGCGGTAAGAAAGTGTGTCTGCGTGCTGACCTGCAGCTCATTATACCCTCTGCTGAACCTCCTCTCCTAATCTAATGGGACGCTCTGTCTGTCTGTCTGTCTATCTGTCTCCGCCAGCCATCCGCATCAGGCTTCCACTAGAATTACTTCTCGCAGGCCAACGGCATTATTCTCATTATCTTACGCCATTATCTTGGAATGGTTTTATGCCAAAGAGTTCCTCAAAATATGAAACATTTTCATCTATCCTTGTTGAAAGAGTAGAAGGCCTCTGAATCCACACTGTTAATGTATTAATATATGTATGTGTCAGTATAACTGGGAGATATGCAAGGACACTTTGGTGTGGGTGAAATTGAACCGGTCCAACACAAACAAATGTAAACTAACAATGCAAACGTAATGTTGCCTGCTGTTGATTCTGGACACGGTTTCGGATGGTTTTAATTGGTTCCACAGAACTGTTATGGCTTTAACAGGTTGATGGGAGTTGCACAGACGCCTAGTGCAGAGATTAGAAACATGTAATGGTATGTGATGGTTCATGCCTAATTCAGGGTAATTGAAGCTATAGTCTGACCTACACATGGTTTAGGTGGATTGTGTGCAAGTAGTTGTTTCCCTATATGCCATAGAGCTTCATTGTTGTCAAAAAACGTATAAAACCAGCAATGTGTCCGTTTATTTTTTCCCACATTCCCCATGTCTTCCTCTTCTTCTTACTCTTTCTATTTTTTTCCATGGATAGTTTGTCTGTCTGGCTTCAAAATCAAAGTATCCTTGTCCTTCCTTTCCATAGTTTATTTAGATTGCTGGTCGCTTGGAGGGTCAAAAAGGTTACAAATGAGCATTATTCACTGTTTAAGAGCAAGATCAAATGACTAACTCGTAATTGATATGTTACCTGACAGCCAAGTTTGTATACAATGTAACTGGACTGGGCTAACTGACTTACCGGCTAGGATCAGAAACAAAGTTATTCAGAGACTGGGAGCCTCCTGCTCTCTGCATGTGTCCCTTGTAGTGGAGATCAGCTCCAGGTGCAGCTCTCCACACCTTCTCCCAATACTGCCAATTGGGAGAGGGTGGAGCCACCTGGTAGGAATGCAGATGCCTCTTATCACCTTGCATCTCTGACCCTTAGAACAATTAATATTATAACTTAAGCTGTTTCATATAATAAACAGCTTAATTGTATGTTGTATTATTATTATTATTATTATTATAACTTCCAACTATAGGTAGGTTCAGTTCAGTGATGGAAGCTTATACAAGTGTGAGTTCATGCATTGTTTTGGTATATGTTGTGTCAAATTGCAGGCTGGAAATGACATGAAGACAAAGACAGGAAGCTGCAGTATCGTGATGTGACCACTAGAAGTTAAAATACCTTAGGCCGTTTCTCAATCTCGAGGAAACTGGCTTCCAAGCCAATATTTCAAGGATGCTACGTCATCGAGTGCCGCCGAAGGACTGTTCCAATCTCCAGCATACTTGGAATTCCACCGAGGCCGCGTCCTTGGTTTGGGGGTAATTTTTTAGGCTGCACATGGGTAGACTTCGCGTCCTTAAAATCCCCACAATGCTTTGCGCACGGACCAATTTCCCCGAATCTGTGGCGGAAAATGTAAGGCGGGCCTCTCATATGACCTGCACGCTAGCCTGTTCCACTCTTCGTTTTCCGAATGCCAGGAAGGATTCTTGCCTAGCTTCTGAAGCAAGTGACTCGGAAGACATGTGCTACCAAGCAAGCACAGACGTCGTTTAAAAGTGACGTTTGAGTGAACGAGGACATCCCAATTAATACCTGAGGACTCCTCTGTCCTCGCGTCACCTCCTTGTGTCTCTCGCTCGCATCTTACGGAGGCGGAGCTAAGACGCAAGGAAAGTGAGGGAAAGGAGGAGTCGAGGAGGGGTATTGAGATGAGGCTCTTGTGTTTTTTGGATTAATAATTAGTAAAAAAATGTGGGTGGTACCTCACTCGTCAGTCAGACGAGTGTTCCAAAAACGATGGTGTCACTTTTTCCCTTGATTGATTTATATCTGTTTTGAAACCTCCAGGTTAAGCTTCAGGACATGACGTGTGGAGATGGCAGCTAACAATCTGCTACATCATAAAAGTAGTGGTGTAAGTGTGGTTCCCAGGAATCAATCAAGTCTTGTAGACTGCCGTCAGAGACCGAAGCGGCACAACAGGCCCGTGCTTGTGCTTCAAAACCAATGACGCCATAATTGAACCTCCCACCTGCTCCTGCTCTCATGGGAAACAGAATACATGGAAACTTTGATACTGTGTCAAATAAACAACAGAGGAAAAAGTATTTAAAATCGAATCAGATCAAATACTCAACTTTTGCTTGAGTAAAAGTAAACAAATTACATTTTTTGGAATCCACGGTTGAATATTTTCTCAAGTTTATATTGGGTTACTGTTAGCAACGTTGAGAACGTAGTTTTTTGCAATTGCAGTTAGAGATGATCAAAGCTTTGCTATTTTGCTTTCAGAAAGTTTATTTACAATGGCTTACATTCCAATTTAATTTGATATGATGGTTATTATAGTCCAAGAAACATCTTTAAGCGACAGTAAAACAATCCACCTCTCATAAAAAGGCTTTTTTAGATATGCTGGTTTTTAATGAAGGAGACGAATAGAGCCAATTGTGAGGAGAAGATGGGAAATGACAGGAGAGATGAATGACAGCAGGAATTCATCAGTCATGGATGGAAGGATAGATGGATACACAGCAGTATAAAACTATATGATATTAAAGCAGAGTATGTCAACTTCTCAGAGATGATGGACAACGCAAAGAGACAGTGTGACGTTCGTTTTGATTACGGCAGCATTTAGACAGCTGAGTCAGATAAAAGCTAAAACGTCAGTGGTGACGTTGGGATACAGATACATCATTACAATATATTTGTCAACGGCGGACCATGATTGTCAATCTGTCCAACTTTTTGTTCCACAGCAGGAATTTTTTTAAATAACATGTGATCTGAGCTCGGACAGTGAGGCTAAAACTGTAAATCAGCTGTCTTCACTTGGTGCACACAGGGAGAAGGCCATTATAGTGGAGGCAGATGTGATGGATGGACGCAGATGTGATGGCTGGAGGGCAGATGTGGAGGAAGCAGAGAAAGTGACAGATGCAGAAACAGGAAGTCAGACAGGTCGTCCCTCTGCTCTCTTTTTATTCCCAAAGATCTGCAGAGACACCTGACATATTCATGAGTGACCTTGACATTTTCAATTTGGAAGTCAGAATTTCAAAAAAATAAGTTGTAATAGTTTGATAATAAAGTCATATAAGTTCAAGAACAAATTGTTTATGTTACAAATGTGGTATGGATTAACATAAAATAAGCACTTTATAAGTGCATATCTATTTAAATATTTAAGAATTTGGTTATTTGTGTGTCCAATCAGGATTACATACATGCATGAAACATGTTTGACCTTTTGGGAGATGTAGATTTCTTTGTTATTGAATAACTGTTTGATTATTGATTTGACACATTTTGCAGCACTATGCCATCCATCTTCATTGAGAAGCCCTCAATCAGCCTCCCTAAAAAAGCTTCAGATATTGATTGAATACTGCTGAAGCCTTGAAGTCCATCCCAAAAAGTTCATAACAAGGGCATTAAACAAAACAACAAGAGGCATGGGCTTGTTAAAAGTGCAAGTCTAAAAGCAAGAATGAAGCCCTGATGCATCCATGTTATGAAAAGGCCTGACCAAGCAGGTATGTCTTTAGCAGCCTTAAAAAAACTGTTCTTGGAGGGAAAAAAATGCTGCCATCATGGAATCAATAAAAACAACAAATCGCTCAACCGCAAGAGAGGTATTCACAAAAGATATTGAGATCAACTTCAAGCAGAAAGACAACTGACATGAGACGAGTATCAGCTTGCGAGGTTGACACAGAGGTGTTACCTACTCTAGGTGACAAATGATTTGTGTATCCATGCCATCATTCAGATCCACTCCAGTAGTTTTCCATAATCCAGTTGAGAAATTAACCTGAAAACATTACACCCTTGGACGAAGGTTATTATCATTGATGCATCAATGAATATGTAATGTTGCAGTTGGTAAAGGTGGACTGTATTTTAACTACTTTATAAACTAATTCTGGAAAGCTAAATCTATAATACACAATAAGTTTTACTGTTTTTTCTTACCATAACTTTATCTTCCAATTATGTTTAACTTCTTGTGAATTTCTGATTCCTAATATTATAACTTTTTAATATATTTTTCAATCCTGATCTCCTCAAAGTCCCTCACAGATTATAAATGTTGTATAATTGTCTAGAAACATGTGTTTGGTGTTAAAGTTTCTGTGAGTCTCCGCAGCATTCAAGAGAAATCCAACTTGAGAAAGTCTCAGCTCACCCTTAATCCTTTGAGCTTCGATTGAAATTCACAAGGTCCATTAACGCCTGGGGGTTTCGTCCAATTCAGATTCCGAGCTCTCGCTGGGGACCCCGCCGTAAAGTCTGGCCAGGCTTCTTTTCTTAGAGCCCCTCTGTCATATGTCAGGATTAGTCAGGCGTGGAAGGCACCTTGTTATTGAAAAGCTCACCTGTCCGTCTCGCTCACCCGATCTCCAGGAGAGGGAAATGTCCAATTTCAGTGATATTTTACTTTGTAATGAAAGTGTCAAGGGGATGTAAAAAGGAGGAGATGCACCATAAATCCGCAACTCTGGAAAACAGGGTGTAGGTGGAGAGCACACAGTGAGTCGATGTTTTATTCAGTCTGTCTGCGTTCCCCTCTCTGCTGTTTGACGAGGAAAACGCTCCTAAAGCTGGCAGGTTAAAACAGCAGACAGATTTTTTTTCTGCCTTCAACCAGAAGTTCTCTCCAGACAATTATTGTGATCCATAACCAGCATGATTACATGAAAATAAAAGGCTAATAAGTTAGTATGAAGATGGTATTCTGATTGGAAAATGTGTTTACATATACATTTTGTGAAATTACATAGCCTACCGCTCTAACATCTGCTTTTAAATGTGTAGCTGGAGCAAACAGCCAATTAGCCTAGCTTAGCATAAAGAGACAAAAATATTTTCGCATTTTCTGTAAAAATCTTCATTATTAATGTTTATGAGCTTCCTTGCTTTTGCAACAGCGCCACATATTTAAGACAAGAGTTGATCCTTGATCGATGTAGCATTTTGGTTGTTAAAGTCTCTATGTTTGAGGAGTTTACGTTCGTACTAGTCGCACAAAACTACATTGTACAGAATGCCTTCCATGACAAACACAAACCAGCTTTGCACATTGTCGGTAAGTGAGCATTGCTTGATTGATTGATTCGATTGAGACTCAATGTTGAAAGGTTATAAACGTACCTTTTAGCCTAAATTGGCTGCTATGTTGTTTTGCCCATGCCCATCTTTGAATGAAAGCTGTCTAGCAGTTTAAGATCTGTTGTACTGATTGAAAACAAAAAATCTAACAAACAGACCTTAACAATTTGAATTTTTTTGCTAAAATGCTGGGACACCGTATATTTTCAGCTTCCTTTTTTACGAATTGCAGCAAAAAGCAGGCTCTGATCATAATGCACTGTCTGAGCTGTCCTGGAGTTTAAACACATTAGACAGCCAATTGGTCAATTTCAATTACAGCCTTCCTTATCAGCTGTCTGTGGATCTCTGCTGCTGATTGGACAGCCTTTAGCAGATGGGTACAATCATTCCTCTCTTTCTATCTCCATCTCTGTTTTCTTTTTGTGACATGTCAGGGAGAAATATGAGCAGAAACAAACATGTTTGCATGAAAGGATCGATAGGTAATCCTGAGCTTAATCTGGTGTCTCTGGTTCAGAGCGTTTCCGTCCTCCCTGCCTGCTGCCGGCTGCTTCCTTATGAGGTGAAACAACATTGTTGGTGTCTGACAAAAAGCTCCAGTGATTTAGCAGAGCAGGAGGATGGCTTATCTCAGAGATCTGTGGAGAAAAATAAACCTCTCTGAAGATGGGAACACACACACACATTTAACACTGTGTGGAAGCTGAGCTCTTCACCTTGTTACAGCTGGACAGCCTAGAAATTAGGGATGTAACGATACCAAAAACTCACGGTACGATAATATCGCAATAAAAAGTCCACGGTACGATATTTATCGCGATATATTTTTTACTTGAATTTTTTTTTTTTAAATAATACATCTGATTTCTACAGCAGGATAGTAGTATTTTAAAGTGTCAACAATATAATAATCAGACCCTGCAATAGAATAAATCAAGTTTCACTTTAGTTTTTCAAGTAACTCAACTCTAACTCACTAACTCACTCACTCAGCAACATCAAGGTTATCTTTTAGGAATATGAGCATGTCCACATTTCCAGGTAGAAGCTGGGATGTTTGGGGCGTTTACAATATCCCCTGCTGTGGAAACAACTCTCTTGCTTGGTACTGATGTTGCTGGGACAGAGAGATATGCTTTGGCCATGGGTGACAGCAGTGGGTAAAACTGTGCATTGTCTCTCCACCACTTCAAAAACAATACAGTTTTTGCCAAGAAGGTGCGGCTTATTGACAGGGCGAGATATAAATATACTGTTGGTACTTGTCTATGTCTCTAGGTATGTACATGTAGCCCTGTAAATACGATGTCCTTTTGTGTTATCTGTTGTTTTATGTTCATGTTGTAACCTACTTGTTGCCATGTTGGACAGGTCTCCCTTGAAAAAGAGATCGATGATCTCAATGGGACCATCTGGTTAAATAAAGGTTTAAAAAAATTTTTTTTATAAAAAATAAATAAATAAAAAAGAATCGCAGCATATTTTGTCAGTCTCACGACGGTATTGAGACATCTATTTACCGCGATATCGCGATATTCGATATATCGTTACATCCGTACTAGAAACACATCCTTCTGTATGTAGCCTATGAAAAAGCTTAATTAACCCTGAGAAAAAACTGAACGTTGACTTAATAATTATATAAGTTTTAAATAAAAAATATTAGGTTTAACTTAATATTATTGCTTTCAACTAACCTACTGTAATACAGTTGCGTGAAATGTGTTAACATAATAATACTTAATAAAAATGTACGGACATTATTTTAAAGATTCGTTTTTTCTATGTTTGCATCAAAGTGCATTTTGTTAACATGGAAATATTCATCTTGTAGTTCAATGAACTTGCTAAAATACCTGACCAGCATTTATATCATTAACGCAAACTCTGACTAAATGTATCTATTAATATAAGTCATTTTCCACAAAGACGAGAAAATGATATGATGATGTCAGTAAAAACGGTGACAGTGTTAATCTGCCATAATGTTGACATGAAAAGACTCAAATGTAGTTTTACATTTTACCCACATTTTTCCTTAATTCTAGTATCAATAAGGGGAGACAAATTACTATATATATGTGTTCCTTATCAGGTCTACAGTGGCAGCAGACAATATTAACATAAGAACATGTTGACGTTTTTTGGTTTTGATTTAAAAATGATGTTGACTAAATTCGATAAAGACTGAGAAACGCTGAGAATGACCAATAAAACACATTTTTCTTTAACAAAATAAATGTTCTACTGATTTATTTTCTGAAATATGTGATTTCAGTGTCAGTGAAAATATGTGGCTTCTGCAAAATTGGTTTAATATTTACTTTGGTGACTTTTTGGGCAAAATGCTCATTTATAATCTGTGTTCATGTTTACTTCTCTTAGTTATAGTTTTTCTCGATTGCTAACACACTTTTTTTTTTTAATTGCTCAGTTTCTCAGAACACTAAACACAATTCAC
>CALSBZ010000016.1:5408273-5435623 GCA_943591055.1 Gobionotothen gibberifrons | reverse complement strand
TTCTGAAGATGAGGATAATGTGGAGATAAACTCAGAATTTGACAGCAAATTGGAAGATGAACTTGACTCAGAGCCAGCTGCTGGAAGACCCCCACAGCCAGCCGCAAGAAGACCACCACAGTCAGCTGCTGGAAGACCCCCACAGCCAGCCGCAAGAAGACCCCCACAGTCAGCTTCTGGAAGACCCCCACAGCCAGCTGTGAGGTCTGTGGACCCTCAAAGGACTCCAAGTGTGAGGATTTACAGCCTGCCTCCTCCTATTCCTCTTTGTCTGTGTTGTGTTGTCTAGATCTGTCTTTGGTTTTCTGTCTGCGTTGTGTCTTGTCTAGATCTGTCTTTGGTTTTCTGTCTTCGTTGTGTTTTGTCTTGTTGAGCTCTGTCTGTGATTCCCTGTCGTTAGTTTCCCTGGTGTGTCTAATTTACCCGATTGTGTTCACCTGGTGTCCTTGTGCTTCTCCTCCCCTTCTCAGCTGTTTGTGATTACCCCTCTGTGTATTTAGTCTTGTCTTTTTCTTTGTTCAGTGTCGGATCGTCTTGTGTAATGGCTTGTGCTTCGGTGAGTGTTTCTGGTTTGTCTTAGTTATTTCCACTTAGCCTTGAAATAAAGGATTCTTTTTGACACTTGAATCTGCATTTGGGTCCTGCTTCCTGCTACACAAATCGTAACAGAACGATCCGACCAGATATGGGCCCAGCAGATCCTTTGGAGAAGGAGATATTGGATTTTGCCTTTTTGTTGAATAACTGCTCTTATCAATGGATGATAGCAAAAAGGGTTCAGCAGCGAGAGGCTGCTCTGGCAGAAGCACGCCAGATTACGTTGGAGAGACCAGGCTTGGTTAAATTATTACCTGCCTGGCTTTTTGATTTCCTCTCGGTGTGTTTTCCCCTGCCTGACAGCCCCAGGTCTCCCAACTCCCGTTATGACACCACACGCATCGGGTTTGTCCGTCTGGAGTCAGCCCCTGCTTCTTCCCCAGTGTTTGCTATAGGCCCGGAGCCATTCGCTGGTACTCGCCTGGCTTTTGGAGGTCCACGGAGCCTTCAAACGGCTCCTAAAAGAAGGAGTCGCAAGGCCAGGTTAGCAGCACGAGCCCAAGGAGCAGACATGGTTACAGAACCAGTTCAGCCTCCAGCAGCCATGGTTACAGACCTGGTTCTGGCCCCAGAAGCCATGGTTCTTGCCCCAGAACCGGTTCCGGCAGCCATGGATTCGTGCTCCATTGCCGGTCCACACAGCCATGGTACCGTGCTCCAGTACCATCCCACACAGCCATGGATTCGTGTTCCGGTACCTTGCCCTGCAGCCATGGTTCCGTCTCCAGAGCCGTCCCATACAGCCATGTTTCCGGCTCCAGAACCGGACCTTACAGCCATGGCTCCGGCTCCAGAGCCGTCCCACACAGCCATGGTTCCGACTCCAGAACTGGACATTACAGCCATGGTTTCGGCTCCAGAACCGGATCTTACTGCCCTGTTTCCGGCTCCAGATCCGGATTTTACAGCCATGCTTCCGGCACCTGAACCGGAACTTTCTTCCATGTTTCCGGTTCCAGAACCTGACAATGCGGCCATGTTTCCGGCTTCAGAACTGGACAATACTGCCATGGTTCCGACTCCTGAACCGGACCTTTCAGCCATGTTTCCGGCTCCAGAACCTGACATTACAACCATGTTTCCGGCTCCGGACCCGGCCCACACAGCCATGGTCCCGGCTCCAGAACCGGCCCACACAGCCATAGTTCCGGCTCCGGAACCGGCCCACACAGCCATGGTTCCAGACCCGGTTCTGGCCCCAACTGCCATAGTCCCATCTCTAGTCCCTCCTCTAGTCCCATCTCTAGTCCCTCCTCTAGTCACTCCTCTAGTCTCTCTTCTAGTCACACCTCTAGTCCCACCTCTAGACCCTACTATAGTCCCTTCTCTAGTCCCCTCTCCAGTCCCACCTCTAGTCCCTCCTCTAGCCTCTCCTCTAGTCAGACCTCTAGTTCCACCTCTAGACCCTACTATAGTCCCTTCTCTAGACCCCTCTCCAGTCCCACCTCTAGTCCCTCCTCCAGTCCCTCCTTTAGTCACTCCTCTAGTCTCACCTCTAGTCCCTCCTCTAGTCCCTCCTCTAGTTCCAACTCAAGTCCCCTCTCTACCAGAGGTCCTACCAGCTCCATGTCCAGTTCCATTGGAGGTCCCGCCGACTATTCTCCTGCCGGGGGTCCCACCAGCTCCATGTCCAGTTCCATTGGAGGCCCCGCCGACTATTCTTCTGCCGGGGGTCCTGCCAATCCCTTGTCCTGTTCCGTTGGGGGTCCCGCCGACTACACTCCTGCCGGGGGTCCTGCCAATCCCTTGTCCTGATCCGTTGGGGGTCCCGCCGACTACTCTTCTGCCGAGGGTCCTGCCAACCCCTGGTCCCGTGCCGTTGGAGGTCCCGCAGACTACTCTTCTGCCGAGGGTCCTGCCAACCCCTGGTCCTGTGCCGTTGGAGGCCCCGCAGACTACTCTTCTGCTGAGGGTCCTGCCAACCCCTGGTCCTGTGCCATTGGAGGCCCTGCCGACTACTCTTCTGCCGAGGGTCCTGCCAACCCCTGGTCCTGTGCCGATGGAGGTCCCGCCGACTGCTCTTCTGCCGAGGGTCCTGCCAACCCCTGGTCCTGTGCCGTTGGAGGCCCCGCACATTACTCTTCTGCCGAGGGTCCTGCCAACCCCTGGTCCTGTGCCGTTGGAGGCCCCGCCGACTACTCTTCTGCCGAGGGTCCTGCCAACCCCTGGTCCTGTGCCGTTGGAGGTCCCTCCGACTACTCTTCTGCCGGGGGTCCTGCCAACCCTGAGTCCTGTGCCGTTGGAGGCCCCGCTGACTACTCTTCTGCCGAGGGTCCTGCCAACCCTGAGTCCTGTCCCGTTGGAGGCCCTGCCATCACCTGTCCTGCCGAGGGTCCTGCCTACTCCTTGTCCTGTTCCATTGGAGGTTCCGCTGGAGGTCCCGCCATCATCTGTCTCGTCGGGGGTCCTGCCAACTCCTGGTCCTCTTCCGAGGGGGATCCTGCCGAGGCCTATCCCACCGGCTCCGGTTCCTGTTAGGCCGACACCGGGCTCTGCTCGGTCTCTGGAGCTGTCTGGTCTTCGCCCTCGAGCCCGGCCCCCTGAGAGCCGCAGTCTTCGCCCTCGATCCCGGCCCCCTGAGAACCGCGGTCTTCACCCTCGAGCCCGGCCTCCTGAGAGCCGCAGACTTTGCCCTCGAGCCCGGCCCCCTGAGAGCCGCGGTCTTCACCCTCGAACCCGGCCCCCTGTGAGCCGCAGACTTCGCTCTCGAGCCCGGCCCCCTGAGAACCACGGTCTTCGCCCTCGAGCCCGGCCCCCTGAGAGCCGCGGTCTTCGCCCTCGGGCCCGGCCTCCTGACTTTCCCGGCCGCGGACCTCGCCCTCATGCTCGGCCCCCAGACTTTCCCGGCCGTGGTCCTCGCCCTCATGCTCGGCCCCCTGAGTTCGCCCGCGGTGGCCTTCGCCCCTCTATGGACTCTGCCTTGCCCCCGGGTCGTCCACCCGAGTCCCCCACTTTGGACTCTGTCTTGCCCCCGGGCCGTCCTCCCGAGTGCCCCACCTTGGTCTCTGCCTTGCCCCCGGGCCGTCCGCCCGAGATCCCTTCCTGGTCCTCAGCCGTGCCCCTGGGCTGTCAGTTCGGTCCCGCGTTGAATCTGCATTTGGGTCCTGCTTCCTGCTACACAAATCGTAACACCAAGACACAGACTACATGCAGCAACTGCAACAAGTACATCTGTGCTATACACACGAAGAAGTTCTGTACATCATGTGTTTCCTAAACAGACTTGCCCATTGACTCACATGATGTTCTGCAGCGTCACTTCATCAATATATTTTTCGAATATACTGTATTTTATGAATAGTGACTGTTAATTGTTTTTATTTGCTTTGTGTTTATATCTGTTCTATGTAATTTATATGGATGTTTCATTCTCTCTATATTTCACAGCCAAATACTTTTGGATTTGTGGTTCTTGTGTTCCAATTGCTGCTAAATTGCTTTATTTCCTTCAGGGCTTTGATTATTATATGACAGATTAAAAATAATAAACATTAATGAAAAAATGTTTCATTTACATTAGTCCTAGAAAAGCACGAGCAAAATGTAAACCTAGTTTTTATTACAGTGTATTTTTTTTTTAACAAATTACATTTTTATCACAAACGATGGACACTTCCATTGTTAAATTTGATCTAGCAAAGAGTATTTTCAAAAACTAATCATATATTTCATTTATATTGTTGGGGAATGAGTTAAAGACACTATATATATATAAGGAATTGTGCATGTTGAATTTAGTTCTGTATTTTTTTTAAACCCTCAAATATGTCCCGGGTCAATTTGACCCCGAACATTACCAAAGGGTGCGAAATGTGAACATAACACAAGGGTCAATAACATCCATTCTCTGGGCTCAATGTGTGTCTGGGCCGTTTTCGTTGTGATCGCTAAATTCCCCTTGTTTATAATAATCACCGTTTCTTCAGCAGGATACTGCAGTGATTCAAAGTGTGATTTTAGCAAACGAGTGCTTTTGTTTTGAAATCACTTCCGTGACTTCCACCCCGCCCCTCGCTCCAATGACCATTTGACCATTTAGTAAGGTAAAAATCAAAAAGCAAAAAGGCCTCTCAGACGCTCTTCCGTTTACGTGTTTAATAAAGAAAAACAATTGGACGGTAGATACACGGATTCAGAATAAGCTGTGTGATCAAATCTGCATTTGAACATAATAACAGTTGTTGCATCAATATGTTAGCATTATTAGCATATTTTTTAAAGTTGGATTTTGTTGTCTTTTCTTGCATGCAGTTTTTACACTTGAATGAAAGTCCTGGTTCCTGTAGTGTGTTATATAGGTTTTGTACATGTAAATCTGCAAAGGCTCAAATCCCAAAGATACGTACCTCCAGATGGAGTTTCTCTTCCCCCCTTCCTGAAACGCCTCCATTGTTGTCCTTTATTTACTTCCGTAACATAGTGACATCACTAACCCTTGCGCTTCTATTGGTTAGTGCTCCAACACATTATAAGTGATTTTTTTGGTTAAGGGGCGGGTCATCTTAAGGAGGTAAAACAATAAAAACAGAGCTGTGACACTTTGTGACACATAAACGTCATATTTTCCTAAATATCTTCACCCATAGAGCAAATCAAATAAAAATGGCTTTTAATAGTATATGTACTCATCCAGAACAAGTATTTTTCTGCTTTGTATTTCTTATGTCATGTGCATTTCCCTTGTACAGTATGGATGCAATTAAATATTGAGTTTATAAACCTCACTTCTGCCATTGCGGTTGCATATATGAGAGCAGAGATGTCACTTTGAGTCAGGATGGAGAGACTGTTGGACGGTCGCTCTGCAAACAGTTTGTAAAGCGACTTCCAACTCACACAGATTAAGATCTTAAAATAAAGGAGGGTGTGGGGGGAGGGAGGGGGCTGCAGATTTATGTGTTGATTTAAATGTGGTCCAAACACGAGCCAAGAGCCGCAGCATCCTCAGAATACCTCCCTCTGTGGGAATCAGGATGAAGGGTGGACAGGAAATAACGGAAGACATCCAAGAGACGTGCACTGAATGAAGAGACAGAGACAAAATACTAGTTGGCAGCTGCCCCTTTTTCACAGACTTTTATTCATGTCAAATGCTTCTCAAATTGAACCTTTCACACTGAGAGTACATCAGGAAAAGTGAAAGTGTTACATTCCACTGCACACCCAGGAATGTGTTCACTGCAGCTGAAAAATCGTCCCCGGGTCTAATATTCCCCCGCTCCAGTTTATGAAAGTTCACTCTCAGCTTTCACCCCATGCTTTTTTATGCTAAGTCATACCATAAGAAAATTCTGAACATAAAGAAAAGGTAATACAAGTCTGTTTACTTTCCAGGAAATGCAAACGGCACCAAGAGGAATTAGGCAATCTCCTCCTGAAAGCATTCTGTGTTTTACAGCAAGTAGTAACAAAATACCTTATACAGTACATCATCAGATCTTTGAGAGTTTTGATCTATAGGTATGTTTTCCTCAAACACTATGTCTTTCAAATACTAAATACATCTCATGTAAAGACTGAATCCAGCTATGAATGCATCCACTAACAAGTATTGTGCGTATCAGAGTGATACATCTTCTTCCTTTGTGTCATAAAGCTCCATTGTTGTCCAAAAACTTTTAAAAACAATTTGTGGCTGCATTAGTTAAACTTTTCTGTGACCTTGATTCTATTAATACTGGATTTTTACGAAAAGTAATTAATGTTGACCTCTGACCTTTCATCATCATATGTAATTGTATGTTGCAATTCTCCACCAATGAGAAGTTGTCATTGATTTTCCGGCGCGTCAGTCAAGCCCTGTTGATGTGGAGGTCAATGGGAGGTGTTATCTCCCATTGGAGGAGCTGCCCTCCTAGTGTTGAGTATTAACTCAATGAGTTAATGAGTATTAACTCAACACTATTAGGGTCACTCTCAATCACCTACTGGAGCAGGACAGTAAATGACGCTCTTTCTACATTTAAAGGGGCCATATTATCCACATTTTCAGGTTCATATCTGTATTTAGTGACTCTAATTTCACATGTTTCCATGCTTTAATGTTCAAAAAGGTATTTATTTCTCTCATACTGTCTGTGCTGCAGCACCTCTTTTCACCCTCTGTCTGAAACCAGAGCCCAGTCTGCTCTGATTGGGTAGCTGGCCGACTCTGTTGTGATTGGTCAACCGCTTAGATATGTCCCGCCCCTTAGCCTATCACGTGCAATGTGTTTGAGCGCTTTTCAGTAGAAGCAAAATTGTTACATAGTGATGTCACTATGTTTTGGGATTTTTGCCTTTGCAGACCATTTACATGAACAACAACCTATGAAAAACTACAGGAAAGGGAAAACTCCAAAAGCATAATAGCATAATAGATTTTGAATACAGGTATTTTAATTGTAATTACGTTTTTCTGACATGTATGTATTGGTACTTTTACTTGAAGGTGGGGTAGGTACGTTTGAGAAACCGGCTCGAGATACACTTTTTGTTATATTCCATGGAATGCTCTTAACATCCCGATAACAAGTGCTTTGACAAAAAATCCATTAAAAAACGTCATCTGTGGAAGCCGTGGTACTGTAAAAAGCACGACCAATCATCTGAGCCGGCCCGGCTAAAATAACTGGATGGCCTACCTGCCTGTCAGCTTTCCATCTGTGCACAAACTTATCTCGTGCCCTCATTGGTCATGTGCGCGTTCGTGTGTGTTGGAGGAGGGGCTCTGTAAGGAAGTGGCAGATTTTTTCTCCAAAATGACCTACCCCACCTTTATGTAATTAATATTTCTTTCACCAATGCATGTTTTATACTGTTTATGTTTTCATGTTGTCACTGATTCATAAATGTTGCCTTTAAAAAATGTCTACCTCTGAGCAGGAGGACAAGAGAGTTAAAAAAAGCAAAGTGTTTCTTCTTCAGGTATTTCGCCAGCACTGCAGCGTGTCAGCGACACCAGAAAGCATGAAATGTGTTATTGATCGGAATTCCCCTGACACAGAATGGGAGGAGGATAGAGCAGAGCTGCATCTGCTGGATCCACTCATGAACCGGTCAAGTGAGGCGACCCAATAATAGCAGGAGAGACGATGAATTAAGGCATGAAAGTGGCTGTCGGCTTTTCATGTTTTTTTTCTTCTTTTATTTCCATCACAATGCCTGCCGCCTTCAAGTTCAACTCAATTCATTTTATTCACAAACAGTTCGAATACAGTTACAATCATAATATTGCGAGCCATTGATTATATTCCACAATGTGAACCTCGAACATTGCTCAGTATATTTTGCACATTTCTGCATAATGCTACCTCTTTCGAAACTGCACAGCTCTATGAGACTTCAATTTAAATATTTACTTTACTGTTTTTTAATGTTTTATAAATTATTCAATGTTATTTATTTTACAATTTATATTTTTTTGCCAACTTGATTCCTTTTACTGTTACTTAACAACAACAACACCTGATTCTTGACAGACATCTTATTTTGTATCGTCTGAAATCTGCACCTTGATAAATAAACTTGAAAATAAATTCCGAAATTGGCCATTATTCATAATGAGTAACTTTCCTTTTTGGTACTGTACGTTTTTAATGCTAACAGTTTTGTGCTTCTGCAGGACTTTTAATTGACTTTGGATATACTCATGTACAAATTCAAAAGTAGTCTGTAGATTTCCTTAAGTAACTTTTTTCTTCACCTCCTGTAAGGTTCTCCAAATCAGATTGAGAGCAACGCCAGATTACACACAGTGTGTTACAGTATATGGGATTACTAAAACTGCTGTGAAACAAATTGGGTCACAGCTCAGAGACCTAGATTCAGTAGAGTTTGGATAATGTAGACTTTTTTGTGGCGATATATTTAGAAGTAAAGCTTCTTAGAGATTATATTTCATACCAATAGATCTTTAATAATTCTTAGGCACTCGTTTTTTCGGGACATAAAACCCCCACTACACTTGGCATTTTTGTCAGTAAAACTTCATCATCAGAAGTAGATAGTTATGGCTTATATATATTTTTTAATTTTGTCAGACAATATCTGCATTATCAGTGGTCATCAGCCTCATAGATTTGGGTCAGGAATGCCCTGCAAAAACTAGGAAGTTTTATCATTGATTCATTGGACATTAAATAAGCTTTGAAACTGAATAAATTGTAACATTGACACAAACGAGAACCCTGGTCTCCGGTGTGAAAGTCCTGTGTTTATAAATGCATTTATTGCGTGTGGCCAAGTCATGTAACTTTACTGTCATGTCTTTCTTTTGGCTAGAAATGTATTTTATTTCGCATTGATCTGCCTTTAGATTAGTGCTGCACTTCCACCTCTTTTGGCTGAAATAAGAATTACAACAGAAAAGCTGACGCTGAATTGCTATGCTGAAATGTAATGTGTAAGAAGAAAGTGAATAATTTAGATTGAAATGAATGACACTGTCACAGTCTGCTCCTTCACTCACCTATTTTCTGCATTAACATTCCTTAATCACCTGGTAGTCACATCCTGTTTCTCTCTCTTACTCTGTTACACCCATCAGCTCCATTAGTATATAGGCCCACTTCACTCTCACCTCAGTGCCAGATCGTACTTTGCAGCATGCCAGTCTTTCCCGCATTATCTTCCAGATTGCTCTCCCGGTTTCGACCCTGTCTGCCCCTGACCAGCCTGCCTCGCCTGTTTCCTGACCCTGCATGTCCCTGGATTATTCTACCTTGTCTGCTCCCTGACCCTGCCTGTACCTACGACTCCCATCTTGCGTACTCCTGGAACCCTCGCCTGTCCCCGACCAGCCCTTTGCCTACTGTCTGCCGGTTTGTCCCCGACCAGCCCTTTGCTTATAATAAAGCTGGTTACCGACTATCCCTGGTTTCCCGTGTGTTGCATTTTGATTCTCAGCTCGTTTGTGACAGACACATGAACACTGGGGGCTTGAATGTGTGATAAGAGAAGAAAATAAAGTAAAATGGCTTGGAAAAGCAGCAGAATATTTGAACTGCAAACTATTGAACTAACTTGATGACGAATGGTCTGTGATGACACCCCATAATACGCTTAGATATGTTGATTGCTGCATCGTTACCAAACCTGTGAAGTTTTGGGCCGTTTGGAGCATTTTCACTGAAGTTATGAGATAATCGTGTTTCATGGCGAGCATTGTGTTGCCATGGCAACGGCATTTGAAGAAATCTCAAAACTGTCCCGTAGCTGTCTTCACGGCTGGACTGTTAACACACATGTGAAGTTTTAGCACTTTTTGACCATTTTCATAGGAGTTATAGCAATATCGTGTTTTATTGCAAGGGATGCGTTGCCATGGCAACAGCTTTTGAGGAAAACTCACTAATGGCACATAGACATGTTGAGGGCTGGACCATTAACTGTCATCTGAAGTCTGGTGGTGTTTTGACCATTTTCATATCAGTTACGACAACATCGTGTTTTCTGGCGAGGTATGCGTTTCCATGGAAACAGCCTATGGTGAGAACTCAGATTTGGCGTAGAGCTGTTGAGGCATGGACCGGTGATATACAAGCGAAGTTTGGGGCCGATCGGACCGTGTCCATTGGAGTTACAGCGACATCGTGTTTCATGGCGAGGGATGCGTTTCCATGGAAACGGCATATGATGACTCCCCGTAATTGACATAGAGCTGTTGAGGGCCGGACCATTAACCATTATCTGAAGTCTGGTGCTGTTTTAGACCATTTGCATAGGTATCACGACAACATCGTGTTTTATGGCGAGGGATGCGTTTCCATGGCAACAGCCTATGGTGAGATCTCTGATTTGGCGTTGAGCTGTTGAGGCATGGACCGGTGATATACAAGCGAAGTTTGGGGGACGATCGGACCGTGTCCATTGGAGTTACAGCGACATCGTGTTTTATGGCGAGGAATGCTTTTCTATGGAAACGGCAATTGATGACACCCCATAATTGATGTAGAGCTGTTGAGGGCAGGACCATTAACCATTATCTGAAGTCTGCTGCTGTTTTATGACGAGGGATGCGTTGCCATAGTAACACCACATTACGTAACATCAGATTTGATGTAGAGCTGTGTTAACCATTATCTGAAGTCTGCTGCTCTGAGCATGTCAGTTGGAGTTATGACATCATCGTGTTCCATGACACAGGTGTTTATATTTGAGCTAACGACGTGTCCAGAGATCAAAGGTTTCCATGGCGATGGTGCAGTAATCAGTGAGAGGAGAGCATTTTCATTGTTCTGAATGAGAGATAAACATCTTACATGTGAACGTTTTGTTGAAGAACCGTAACAGATATCGGTGAAATTTCAAAGCGTGAAGCATGTCAAGGAACTTGAGCATCTGAAGTGTACTTTTTGTGTACTTTCGGGATAATAATGTGGCCTTTTTGGCAGATTAACTAAAGGTGTGTGGCTGCTGTGGTGGGGAAAGATGAGGCTGAATATACAATGGGGTTTAATGGAGACATGTTGAAAGTTTTCAACTTCAAGGCATTTTGTTGTGTCTTTTTTTTTTCAAGCTACGAGATGTTTTCCTACGTTTCTAATGAAAAAGTATGTCTCAGGAATAGGGTTGGGTATCGTTTGAATTTCCACGATTCTGATTCCGATTCTGATTCTACTTTTCGATTCTGGTTTTTAACGGTTCTCAATTCCGATTCTTTGAGGGGGAAGGGTAAAAAAATGATACATGCTTCTTCCACCAAAAAAAATACATTTATTCGAGAAAATTTTACACAGGTTAGTTTACAGTAATATTCACATTAATCAGTCTGTTTATATTCACTGCTATGCAACTGTAACCTGAGAACCACTGAAGCTACAACAGTGCAACACCCCCCCCCCCCATTTAAAAACAGTTCTTGTTGAGAAAAACAAGCATATCTGCCTCTCAGGCATACCGGGAAGAAATGTTTGAACATTTTAAAGTAAAATGCTTCAATCTGGTGCACTTTAAGCAGAATTACTAGAGACTAGATCTAGGGGGTACAACTCTAAACACCCATAAGAAAAAGATCGGTTTACATTTTAATAATTAAATAAGTATGTGAACATAACCAATAACCTACCATAGCCAATAACAAATACATGCAACGTATTTTATTTTTGTTGTTCATTCATATCTTATTTTACTATTTTAGTTATGCATATTTTTTTATCTCTCCAGTTTAAAACGATATGTCTGGTTTAGTATACATTGGAATGATTTCAAACCTGTTTTATCCCAATAATTATGAGTGCCTTGGAAATATGTGTTTACATAAATTGTGATCAAAACGTTTGAGACCCACTGAGATAACTTAGACTAAAGTGAACTATCTAAACACTCAAGAGTCCTTTACCTCACTGAGTTGTAGTTAGTCTGTCTGGAGAGGACTCTCCCTCCACATCCTTGTAGAAACATCTTCTTCTTATATCCATTAGAGCAGCTAGCACCAGATGCTAATAACAACAGCGCTTGCACCGGAGCACCCTCCCCTTTCCCCCTCGCTCGCTCCCACGCTCTCACGACACTTTGGCTGTGAGCTGCGGGTGCCAGATAAGCCAACATCCCCCATTTTCATCACTTACAGCGCCCATCGTAGGGAAAATGAAAACTGTAACCGGGATGAAAAGGGTATTACATTTACTTAATTATGAATGTTGTTACATCAAGGCCGAAAATTAGGATGAGCACCAACGGTCAAAACATTTCGTTTTTCTCCCAGAGCTGTCAGCGCAGCGCCTCCACAGATCTGGCGCCCTAGGCGAACATGGCATCGAAAAGCGGAACCGAAATTCACATTTCTAAATGATGCCGTTGGAATCGAAATGTTGGAACCGGTTCCGAACCGGAACCGGTTCTCGGTACCCAACCCTAGTCACAGACCCTAAGAGTCAGACAAGTGATTGAGTGTCTCCAGATGTTGGGGCTATCTCCAGTGTTCCCAGATGTTTACGTTATCTCCCCCAATATGTTGATTAACTCTCTGTAAACTAGTTAAAAGGTCTATCGAGAGAGAGAGAGGATGGTCAGAATTGATTTGGCAACCCACCCGTGCAGTCATAACCTCTGGCTGCTGTGACTTGTGATGTGAAATACTTGTAATAAACCACCAGTGTTTGACATCAAAGCTCCAACTCTCCTCGTGTCTCTCTGAGTCCTGACTCTCCATTGCTGCAGAAGTTTCCCTTACAACGGGCACATAGTATCTGTCCCCGGCTGTTTGAAGAGCAAGCATGGGAAACAAAAGACAGCGTTTACCTGTTTGCATCCAGCTAGTCACACACACAGTTACAATCACACTCCCTGCAATTGACATAATTAATAGATAGTTTAGCTTCTCACCATCATTTGCTGTGGCCCACTGATGTTAACGATCGTAACTGAAAGGCTGCCTGTCAAACGTAAACATTCAGGCACGTGACTCGCACACTCTCGCGAGAGTTCTACACAAGACGGATCCTTTCTAGCCATAACATCAGATCTGACGACGCTGATTGGCTGAAATTATGTTTCGGCGGCATAGTTTACAGATAGCAACAGTCAGCAATGTGTTGGCTGCTGCTGCTCTGGCTGAGGGCTCCTTTCTTACCGCCCAGACGGGTAATGATACACGTTGCGGCAAGGCAGGAAACATGTGACTTATCAGTAACTTTAGACATCGTAACACAATTTTAAACGATATTTTATTTTAGATTATACATTTTACTGATACCAACTATATAATATTTACCTTGTTCATTAAAAAAAATTTATATTATATCTATATATATTTTTTTTTTAATTTAATTTTAATGACAATCAAACATGTGGGAAGAGGGGGGGCGGCGCCCCTAGCACCCCTATGGGCCGGCCGCCACATGGGGTGGCAGTTGCCACCCTAAGAAATAGCCTTGCCACCCCAGCTGCCACCCCAGTTGGCATCTTTGTTTTGAAAGAAAACTTGTGGCTCATCAGACATTTATGAGAGAAAATCTCTAATGTCCGAGTGCAAGTGAATGCAGCACAAGACGCGAGTCTTGTAACCCCTCCCCCGGCCCTGGCGCGTGCTTGGAAATATGATTGGCGGCGATTTCATTTGAACGGGGGACGGCGTGTGGTGTCTCGTCAATTGTGTTAGTTGTGTTTGTTTTATGTCTGTCATTTCATGTTTAGTCAGGTATTTATGTCATTCCATGTCTAGTCAGGTTTCTATGTAGAGTCAGGTTTTCATATTACTTCACGTCTTGTCTGTCTATTTTATGTCTGTCATCTTTAGTCAAGTCCCCATGTTTCATGTCATGTCTCGTTTTCCCATTTCCTGTTTTATTTTGTACTTACCTCTTGTCTTTCTTTTCAGATCCTGTTACTTCCTCACTTTGGGTGTTTTCCCACCATCGTCAGCGTCTGCCCCGCCCCTGATTGTTTCCACCTGTTCCCACTTCCCTCATGTTTAAAAGTCCTTGTCTCCCTTTGTCTTGTGCCGGTTCGTCTTGTTTCAGTGTGCTTCGTTTGTCCAGAGACCCAGCGTGAAGTCAGAGATTAGAGTTACCAGAGAGGAGAGTTTTGTTTGCTTCAAATCAAGAGTTTTGTTTTTTCCTCGCAAGAGTGATTTTTTGTTAATACTTTGTTTTATATTTTCTTATTAAAATATGAGTCGTTGTACTTGAGTCCACTATTTTTGTACCTCGATCTAACAGAACGAACCGGCCAACATGGACTCAGCCGACTCAGAAAGATTTAAAGCGGATGTTGAAGGACAGAGAGCAGAGCTTGTTCACCATGCTGCACAGCTGGTCTCCATTAACAGAGGAGTGGATAACCTCACTGATCGCCAAGCAGAATTCCAGGAGGCTGTGACTAATGAAGTTAATCACCTGGTGGTTCAAGTGCACAGAGCTCTTGCCCAACTCGAAGCTGTATTATCTACACGGTCTCCTGCTATGCCAAGCTCATCCGTTGCTTCCGCTGGTTCTGCTGCTGCTGCTGCAGACCACATTCCCCCTTCTGGAACGTCGCTTCGCCTTGCATCTCCAGAGAAGTTTTCCGGGGACTCTGGGGACTGTCGCCCCTTTCTGGTACAGTGTGAACTGAATTTTGCCCATAACCCCTCTGCCTTTAATTCAGACCAAGCTAGAGTAGCCTTTATGCTGTCCCATTTAACCGGGCGAGCTGCCGCCTGGGCTATGGCCGAATGGTCCTCTAATTCTCCAGTGTGCCAGTCATTAAACATGTTCTCAGAGGCTCTAAGGCGTGTTTTTGATCACTCTTCACCAGCCAGAGAGGCCAGCCGAGTGTTAATGCAGATTAAACAGGGACCCAGAAGAGTGGCAGATTATGCGATACAGTTTCGCACTTTAGCAGCAGATAGCGGGTGGAACACCCCAGCCCTTATTGATGCCTTTATGAATGGCCTAAAGGATTATATTAAGGACAAATTAGCACCCCTGGAGCTACCAACAGATCTTGACTCAATCATTGCTATGTCAACCCGTATTGATATTGGACTTAATGAAAGGAACCGTGAAAGGCTAAGAACCAGCGTGCGCCCACCTGCCCCACAACGCCTATGGGGAAACAATACACCCCTGACAACATCATCCGAGGAACCAATGCAGCTGGGCGGGGCCAGGATCACAGCAGAGGAACGACAGCGCCGTTTACGTGAAGGATGCTGCTTCTACTGTGGACAACATGGCCATGTTGCATCCTCCTGCCCGTTAAAAGGACAGGCTCATCGGCGCGACGGAGGGCGCTGGTGAGACGATTTTCTGCAGCTGACTTTCCTCCACGATCATTGACCAAGGTAAAATTGCAGTTGCGTGACCACACCATGACTCGGGGGGTACTAGTGGATTCAGGGGCGGACGAAAGTCTGATGGATTGGGGTCTTGCTAAAAGACTGAGCATTACAACTGTTCCTTTGACTTCACCTGTAGATGCCAGTGCCTTAGATGGCAAGCTGTTATTCAGAGTAACCCATATAACTGAACCTAGTATAGTATATTATATACTAATAAAGGACTGGCTTATCTAAAGCCAGTTGAGTAGCACTTGAAATGTGTTAGCTCTATGAAACCTGATGTACTTATATGATTCTGTTTTCTTTAAGTTTGTATTTTGTTGGTCGAACGCACTTATTGTAAGTCGCTTTGGATAAAAGCGTCAGCTAAATGCAATGTAATGTAATGAACTCGTTCAAGTAACTATAGATGACATTCACACAGAAAGATTAAGATTCCACTTATTTGACTCTGCACATCACCCTATAGTTTTGAGATTTCCATGGCGCCTCAGACACAATCCGAATATTGACTGGCGGTCGGGAAACATTAAGAACTGGGCTCCTAGTTGTAAAGTTACCTGCTTAGCCTCCCCTGGGAACTCCAGACAGTCTGATAATCAGACAGACAAACCCAATAGAGTTACCACTGACATCAAGTCAGAGTACGCTGACCTGTCCAGAGTGCCTACATGTTATCTGGACTTAAAAGAGGTTTTTGACAAGACTAAGGCTACATCGCTACCACCTCATCGACCTTATGACTGCCCTATTGACCTTTTGCCTGGATCTCCGATCCCTAGAGGTCGGCTTTACTCCATCTCTGCACCAGAAAGAGGGGCCATGAAAACGTATATTGACTCTTCCCTTAAGTCTGGGCTCATTAGACCGTCGTCATCACCTGCGGCTGCAGGCTTTTTCTTTGTGGGCAAGAAAGATGGTTCTCTCCGTCCATGCATAGACTATAGTCCACTCAATGGAATAACTATTAAGAATAAATACCCCCTTCCACTAATGTCTTCAGCGTTTGAACTGTTGCAGGATGCCCAAATATTCACCAAACTGGACCTCAGAAACGCCTATCATCTCGTCAGAATTCGGGAGGGAGATGAGTGGAAGACGGGTTTCAACACTCCTAGTGGCCACTACGAATATCTTGTCATGCCTTTTGGTTTATGCAATGCTCCAGGTGTCTTTCAGGGTATGATCAATGATGTGTTGAGGGACTTTCTCAACAAGTTTGTCTTCGTCTACCTTGACGACATCTTGCCATGTGTGCCATTACATGCACTAACCTCTTCCCATGTTGTTTTTAAGTGGAACACTGAGGCGGAGAAAGCCTTTCAAAGACTCAAGACGCTGTTCACAACCGCTCCAATCCTCACAGTGCCTGACCCGCAGAGACAATTCATTGTGGAGGTGGATGCCTCAAACGAAGGCGTCGGAGCGGTGCTCTCCCAAAGGTCTGCTCAAGCTCCATCCTTGTGCGTTCTTGTCACGTAAGTTGACTGATGCAGAGAGGAACTACGATGTGGGAAACAAGGAACTTTTGGCAGTGAAGATAGCCTTAGAAGATTGGCGTCATTGGTTAGAGGGGGCGGAACAACCATTTCTAGTGTGTGGACTGATCACAAAAACCTGGAATTCATTCGAAAATCCAAATGACTAAACCCACGCCAGGCTAGATGGTCATTGTTCTTTAGCCGCTTTAACTTCACCTTGTCATACAGACCAGGCTCTCAAAATGTGAAACCAGATGCTTTGTCACGCATGTACGATCCTGAACCTGCTGCCAAAAAACCTGAAAGCATCCTTCCACTTCATTGTGTGGTTGGGGCAGTTTCATGGCAAATAGAATCTGTGGTGAGAGCCCGGCCCCTAGTGGTTGCCCGCAAAATAGGTTGTTTGTACCTGTTTCAGTTCGCTCACAGGTAATTCACTGGGCTCACACGTCTTTGCTCACCTGTCATCCGGGGGTAAGACGTACAATCTTTGTGATAAAGCAACGTTTCTGGTGGCCGGCTATGGAGAAACAGGTGGCAGAGTATGTGGCAGCCTGCACCGTTTGTGCTAGAAACAAGACCTCCAAACAAGCTTGGATGGATCTGCTGCAGCCTCTTCCTGTTCCACACTGTCCATGGTCACACTTCTCCATGGACTTTGTCACTGGATTACCCGTGTCCGAAGGAAACGCCACCATCCTGACGGTGGTGGACAGATTCAGTAAGATGGCACATTTCATTGCTTTACCCAAGCTCCCCTCTGCCAAAGAAATGGCAGAGGTCATGTTACGTGAAGTTTTCCGCATTCATGGTTTTTCGTATCGGACCGAGGCCCCCAGTTCATCTCAGGATTTTGGAAGGAGTTCTGCCATCCCCTTGGTGCTACCGTCAGCCTGTCTTCGGGTTACCACCCGCAGTCCAATGGCCAATGGTGCATCAACCAGGAGCTGGAGACCTGTTTGCGGTGCCTCGTTTCCCAGAACCAGGCATCGTGGAGCAAGCACCTGGTGTGGGTCGAGTATGCTCACAACACACTGCCCACCGCCGCTACTAGACTTACTCCTTTCCTGTGTTTTCAGCCAAAAAAAAGTAACCACTTTGATTTAACTATAGGCCAGTAAGAACTTTCGACTAGATAATAACTTACTGCAGCGATGTATGTTTTAGCTGAATACACATTTTTTTAACCCTAATTGATGCAGTGAGTCACTTCTTTAATGTTTGTTCTTTCTGATGTCAAGGTTGTAACTGTTTGCAGTAAAGTCGTGGGGCGCTGAACTGTTCCTTTCAATCTTTTGAATTTTGATACATTATATAATTACTTGTCTTTCAAATTTGAAGGAGGGTGAGCAAGCATCTTGAGGAATATTCTTCATTAACTCCAAAAAATATAGTTTATTCAATAATAAATGAATATGTGAATCATAACAGTGATTGACAGCTGATAGGAATAATATGATTGTTAACAGTATCATATTCATTCAGACAAACATCGATAAGACAGTTAATTAATGTACTTATTGCAGCAGTCTTCATATATTTGGTACCCCTTGCTGGTCTGGAGTGAAACAAACTCATTCAGTTATTGTTCAGTTAACATTCATTAAATTATGTCTGCCACATTATATATTTATGTGTAAGGCTTTACTGATGTGCTACAATAATGTCCCCTAATGTTATTGCATGGACAATATTGTGGCTTTCAAAGTTAACATTGATTGATATGACCGATTAAATCAGCATATACTTCTGCCAGGGGATGCCCCCCCTCAAATTCTCCTGCCACCCTATTGCCACCCCATACATTTTTGTCTAGATCCGCCCCTGCCAAGGCTGAACAATGTTTAATATTTCTAAAAGTAAGAATCAGATTTAAAAGTTGTGTCCTGCAGTTCTTTAAAGCCTCTCTGCTCCTCTCTGTTCGCTCTCTGCTCTCTCCTGCAGGCACCCGGCTCTGATGAGTATATGACCAGTGTTGATGTGACTTGTTTGTGCAAATAAACACTTCTTCTTACCCGTTAATGTGTTGTGGCCCCTTTTTGTTGTGGCCTTCTGAGCCAGGTCATGGGCCGGCCCGTACACTGTTGAAAGGAAAGTGTCAGATCAAAACTACTTGATTGCTACTCCAGATCGGAGGAAGTTGTCTCAACTGTGTCATGTCAACCTCCTTAAACCATACTACGCTCGTGATACCGTTGGCTTTATGACTAAAAAGTTGAGTGTAGGCCCCGTAATGATGGTTGATTCTGTGCTTTCAGGTCCAGGGTTGTCTGAGGAGTGTGATAAGGCGCCAGATGAACCTGTTATGTCTGGTAGGCTGAGGAATTCGGAGTCGTTAGGCCAGTTGGACATCTTGTTGAGTCACTTACCTACAGCACAGAGAGATGAGTTGGCGGCTTTAATCGGGAAGTTTGTGGTACTGTTTGGCGATACGCCATCGCGTACAACTCTCGTGGAGCATGATATCGACGTGGGGGACAGTCCTCCAATCAAGCAGCGATTTTATCGTTACCCTGCAGATAAGCGTAGGGTGCTGGAGGCTGAGGTCCAGTACATGTTGGACAATCAGATTGCAATACAGTCATTCTCCAGTTGGGCGTCTCCTAGTTTGCTGGTTGGCCAATCAGATGGGTCTCCGCGGTTTTGTAACGACTATCGTAAGGTTAACAAGGTGACAAAAATAGATTCTTACCCATTACCACGGATGGAGGATTGTATTGACTTGGTGGGCTCTGCTAGATTCGTCAGTAAATTCGACTTGTTAAAGGGGTACTGGCAAGTTCCTTTGACAGAACAGGCGAAAAAGATTTCAGCGTTTGTTACACCTTTCGGTCTGTATGAGTATACAGTGATGAGTTTTGGGCTGTGCAATGCGCCAGCGACATTTCAGCGCCTCATGAACATGGTGGTAACAGGTCTTGAGGGGGTTGCTGTTTATCTTGATGATGTAGTGGTGTTTAGTGACACATGGGATGACCACATCCAACTCATTGGTGCTCTGTTCTGTCGCCTGGCTGAGGCGCATCACACTGTTAACCTGGCCAAGTGTGAGTTTGCTAGGGCGACAGTGACGTACCTTGGCCGGGTGGTCGGCCAGGGACAAGTTTGTCCGGTAGACGCAAAGGTACGGCCGTTTTGCAGTTTCCTGTGCCCACTACTAAGAAGGAACTCATGCGGTTCCTAGGTCTGGTCGGGTATTATCGCGCCTTTTGTAAGAACTTCTCCACAGTGAATGTGAAGGACCCTGTTGTGCTGTGCTCCGGTTCTCGCTGCGCCGCGCCTCGATGAGCCGTTCAAACTGGAGGTTGATGCTAGTCATGTTGGGGCGGGTGCGGTTTTGCTGCAAGAGGTTGAGGGGATTGATAGGGCAGTCTGTTACTTCTCAAAGAAGTTTAATTCGTACCAACTCAATTACTCAACGATCGAAAAGGAGGCATTGGCCCTCCAGTACTTTGAGGTGTATGTGGGTTTTGGGAGTAGCCCAGTTGTAGTTTATACCGACCACAATCCCCTTACTTTTCTCTGTTCACTTAACTGTCGAGGTGGGCCCTGTTCCTGCAGTCCTATAGTTTGGACATTCGGCACATTAAGGGCAAGGACAACATTGCGGCGGATGCTCTCTCTCGTGCCCCGGTGGGGTAGGAAGTCTCTCTGGCTCTGGATATTTGGTGTTGGTGTTTTCGGGGATCCCTTTGGGGCCTCCGTCTTAAGGGGGGCTGTGATGCCCCTGTGTGTTCATCAGTGGAGAGGGTGTGGCTGTGCTGTCTGGGCTGCATTGATTGGAGTAACTCAGGACACCTGGGTTAGGAGTCCTGCAGTTCTTTAAAGCCTCTCTGCTCCTCTCTGTTCGCTCTCTGCTCTCTCCTGCAGGCACCCGGCTCTGATGAGTATATGACCAGTGTTGATGTGACTTGTTTGTGCAAATAAACACTTCTTCTTACCCGTTAATGTGTTGTGTCCCCTTTTTGTTGTGGCCTTCTGAGCCAGGTCGCAACACGAATAATGTCAGAAAGATGTGTAACATTTTAAAGTTGGAATGAGGTTTCTGAGTGAAAGTATGAAGGAGCAGTTAGCAGTTGAAGTTGCATGAAGAGTGTTCAAGTCTGAATAGTTTCGCCATTGACTTCCGTGTTAATGTGATGAATTATGGGATGTATCTCTGGAATTATGAAAGTTATGAATGAGAAAAGTAATAGCCATCGATTCCCGACCGAGCTGAACGGAGTTTCTGCGTTGTGGAATGTGGGAGAAGAAGAGGTGCAAAATAACCCGGCGGAATAATAAAGAATTTCGTGCGTAGCATAACAGATAGTTGGAATGCTGTATCAGCATTCCCACTAAATAATGAATGAATGCAATAAGTGAGTTTGTTACAGAGCTCATATAATGCAACAGTAAACCCAAACCAACAAGCTTGTTTGTCTGAAAAAGATCCAGAATAAACACAACAAACCAGGCACTTTGACAAAAACAAATAGGAAATCTGTCAAATCAAATCCCTCAAAATGTTTGAGTTCTAGAAAAGAGCAATTATTTCATGAGGAAACTGAAAACAGTATCTGTGTTTCAAATCTCTGCCATGTTGTTACTACATAGTGCTACTTTATTTGAATGGCAGGATTTGAAAATGATTAATTATATAGTGCCCTTAACCTGTTAAGCCTCGAGCCTGTTTTCCAGGTCTCAGGCTCGAAAATGACATTCCCAGAACAAATGACCATAACTTCACTTCTAAAAGGGGCAAATGAATAATCTTTTTCCTCAAAGCAATGATAACCCTGTGAGTTGGATGTAGAAGAGTCAGAATCAATATTTTTATTTTATTTTAAAGTAAATTCATATTGCACATAGTAAAAAAAGAACATTACTTATAGTGAAAACCACCCTTGAATGATGGGATAGTAGACTAAAAGCTTTAGGAATCCAAACTATAACATAAGTACCCTGTATCAAGATTGATGCAAAACAAGGGACATTTGACCTTTTTAGAGAGATTTAGCACACAAAAACACTTCTGGGGTCATTTGGGTGGATTTGACCTATCTCTGGCCCCCCTTGGTTGATTTTGATGATTGACATCTCTTTTTAACCGTTAGAGCCAATTGAATCGAGGGGAAGTTTCACATACACACACACGTTACCAAATAAGGAGTGAGAGTGACGCGTAACCAAAACAGGAAGCTGTCATACACTCTGGAAGCTATCAATAGCCGCTAATATGAAAACTCAGTTTTTGACATAAAAATTGAATTATGGATTATCAATAATTTTTGCAAAGTGACAGACACATTGGATTAACCTATGGATTAACCTTCAGCCTCCTCTATCTCATTGTAATGCCAATAAACACAACTTTTGATCAGAATAACAGCAAAAGGTGAGCATATCTCCGTGTTTTGCTACCTAAAGCTACGTTGTGTGTTGTCTGGTTTTGCTTCCCCTGTCGCGAGTTCAGATCGCTCAGTGATGATACTTATATTTCTAGAACCTGTGGAATATCAGCTTTCTAGCAAACCTTGTTTGTGCAGATCCGATAAGTATATTGATCGATTTATACCTAGGGTTCTGTGCTAAGTGCGTTAGCATTTTTTCGCTCAGGGCTCATTTAGACGCTTCTTGTGAGACCTATGTTTTGTTTCGGTAAAAATTGTTCATATAGTCAGTTAGCTTAGTTTCTTCCCGTTAAGTAAGTATGACACATTCATAGTTTATTACATTTTAAGAAGCCCTGAGACACAGTTTTGTGAAAAAAAGCCCGTTAAGCCCCGTAACCCCCGCCGGCGGGGGCTACGGGGCTTAACAGGTTAAAGAATCTACAATGTGATCATGGCATGGACAGTTTTCTTCTCATAATCCCACAATGCAATGCATCCAATGTAATGTAACCCAAAATGCATCCTAAATGTCAATGTCATGCACACAATTACTAAGATTTTTTTCCTATTTAATGGAAGGACCAAATATATGTTTTTAAACCAATTGTGAATTGTACCACTTTGTGTACAGGTAATTAAAAATGCATAACAGAAAAACAATATGTATTTAGAGAAAATATCGCAATATATCAAAAAACGAATATTAAGTTGATCTCGGCAACATGCCAAGTTCAACTTAATATATCCAGATGTTTTAAACTGGGAGTGCCTTGGTACAATATTTGTATAACATGTGATAACAATGAAATTAAAGGAGGATCAGGACACAGAGATAAGAAAGCCTGAGAAGAAGAAACAAACATAATTTTGGCTGTTTAGGAAGTCGTTGGCTTTTTCTTTATCACCCTCCTCCCGCCCTGCCTGACGACGGGGCCGATGCCCCCGCTGGGGGCGGAGCCTGCATCAGGGCTGGTGTTGGTGTTGGTGTTGGTGTTGGTGGTGCGGCTTTCCTTGACCTCGTCAATGAAGGTTTCAATGGCGCTGAACTTCTCAGTCAGGTCGCCCAGGTGAGCTTTGAGGGAATTGAACTCCGTGTAGAGGTCGGTTAAAGCCTCAGACAGCGGCTGGATCCTAGACAGGAACAAAGATTCAAAATATAATAAAATAAGTTATAAAGCATTTTTTTTAAACTGGTTACAAAGTATTTTACAAAGATATAAAAAAAAACATTAGAAATAAGCTGATAATAAAATCAGAAATGATTAATAATGGCAAACGAAGTATCATACTTAAAGGTCCCATGCCATGGCCATTTCTACTGATCATAATTCCATTGTTGAGGTCTACTAGAATAGATTTATATTGTGCAATTTTACAAACTTTGGTTTCTCATACAGCATCTCTGTATAGTATGTGTGTATTCACTCTCTGTCCTAAACGGCTTGTTGGAGCTCCTGCCCCCCCCTCCCTATGAGCCCACTGTGCTCTGATTGGTCAGCTCGCCCACTCTGTTCTGATGAGTCCACCACCGTTACAGCGGAACATCAGTGATTATGTGTTACAATGGCGTTAGCAACCAGAAAATGACACCAGTAATGACAAACAGATGAGAATGCTGCGTGGGGTCTGGGTGCCGTGTTGGCGGGACGTTGTGGGGCTCGCTGCTGTGAGAAGCGGACAGTGTGAGCTGGCTTACTGCTGGTGTTGTTTCCTGGTTGCTGCGTGGGGTCTGCGGGACCGCGGGACACGGCGAGGCCCGGCCCGAGCTCAGGCCGGAGCACACACACACATACCCGCAGCCTGGCTGTGGGTCTGTGTGTGTGCTCGGACCGGGCCTCGCCATGTCCCGCTGTCTCAGGCTGAGAAATCCGCAGAGCTGCAGCTGAGAAAAATAAGGCTGGCTGAGTGTGTGTGTGTGTGTGTGAGGAGCTCCGTGGATTGGTCCATTTGGACCAATTGGTCCATTTGGATCCTCGTTACGTCACTTGGTTCCCGGAAGAAAAAAATTGAAAAATAAAATCTCCAACGAGGCGTTCAGGGGCAGCATAGACACGTCTTTTCCGTGTTAGAGTTGTACTCGCTACAGGGTGTACTTTGAGGGTTTGTGACTTTGCAGACCGTTCACATGCATACAAAGCTACATAACACACAAGGGCACGGGTAATAACCGGAAAAGCATGGCATGGGACCTTTAAATGACATATGTGGGTGCACTGAAAAAACTGAAACATTGACTTTCTTAGGTTAGTTGACAGCAATACTATTAAGTGTGAAAACAAATGATTAGGTTCAACATAATATTATTTCAACTAACCTAATACAATGATGTGTAATCTGTTGACATACAGTATTACATTTAATTAAAGTCAAGGTTTAAATGTTTTCATTCAATGTTTTCATTCAAAGGCTTTATTGTCATAAGCACAGTACAGTAGCTACATTGTAGTGTAGTTATGTGTGTTTGAGATTAAATTATTCTTGGAACCTATTGGATTGATGTATTTTCCGTTTGGCGTGTGTGTTACTGAGGACCCGAGAGAAGTTTTTTGGATCAGTGATTCTGTAGAAAACTGAAAAAAACAGAACCAACTGGCTGGAATTTTTCTTAAGCCGTACAATTTTAAGGGAGCTTTGCACTCATGATGTAGCATTGCTGCCATAAACACGTTTATAGACTTATTTTAAAACCAGGCACACACACATCCCGAACAGACTGTGTACTTATTGATCTCTCGTTATTTAAACACAATAAAAACAACAAATCCACATTTTAAAAAGTATCCTATCCAAGAAAAATCCACTTTTACTTAAGGTAACTTGTAATGGAGTATTTTGAAGAAAACTATTCTGCAGGAATGGATCGCACTACGTCTTTCAGCACTGGTTAAAGTTTAGTTCAACAACTGGTTTTAAAATGGACTGAGCACACGTCTCCATCCTCCTGTGTGTTTTGAATGAGCAGAATATTCCACGTGAGTGAAATAAAACAGTTGCGAGTCCCCACAGGAACGTTGTTTATCCTTCAGGCTGATAATACATTCTGTCCAGTCCACTCTGTGGTCGATGGCGCCATAAGAAAGTTTTCCACGAGGAAGTCTGGTGTTTCCTGCAGCTCGCCACAGTTTAGAGGAGCAGACTTCATTATGGTGCAATAGTTACATAAACAGTGATGGAGCAGCACGTTTTATGGGATATTCTCTGACTTCCTTTCTTTTCATTTGGCCTTTGTAAGCAGCTTTGCTTCTCTCACGTTTTCATTTACACTCGTTTCAGTTTTTTGTCCTTTTCATTTTCTGCATATATGATTCATATTTGAACTTCTTTGCTGTCTTTGGCATTAATACATTTGGATATGATCCTCTGAATTTGATGAATTCTGTTAATTAAACACAGATTTTAATAGGTTACTTTGATAACTCAGCGAAACCTTCCTGAAAACTAATATTTGTAGCCGTGGGATGGATACAAATCTAAGCTTACATTAGTGTGTCTCGATTATGACAAAGATCAAACTACATTCTTATCTTTTACATATTGCTGTGAAAACGTCTATTCCAAACAACTGTATTTTTCCCCAACAACAAGTAAAGGATTGCAAATATCTCAAGTGGATATGTAAATCTGAAAGAGCATATTCCAAAACTAGAATGATTCTTGGCTTTTACCCAATGGGGTCACCGAAACCTAATGGGAAGGCTTGGCTTCTGCTGTTGTTGAGAGAGGGAGGTAGAAGGTTAAAAGTTGTGTTTGCTTACCAAAACTAAGAAATCCTACCCATCCGTCAAAGGAAAATCCATTCATGTAAGTTATATAAACGTATACGCAGAAACGTTATAGAAAATACAAATAGTTCTACCAAAACTACATAATCCAAAGAGAAATACTTGTAAAGATAAATATAACACATTCTCGTACCTGGCGTAGTCGGGCAGCACAGACTGGTGGTCGTTCTGCAGGAGTCCTCTCATCTGGCCCAGGATGTCGAACCTCCAGTCGTCAAGGATCTCAGTCAGGTTAGCAACGCCGCGCATGTTCACCTTACCAGCTGAGACAAGAAAACACACTCTGGTGACCCGAAAAAAGGCTCGTAATTCTGAGTCAGATCCCACTGAATTAATTCGTCCTGCTAAATCTAACTGAAAAATACTCAAAGGAAAAAGATCCACTGTCTTGGAAGTCCTTTGAATCCTTTAAGCTGCTGCTAAGATATAAAAGTATATTAGCATTAGCAGCTTAATGCTAATGCTCCAAGTTAGTCAGTCTTCTTAAATTGAGCCAAAATGACGTAAAGAAACATGAAAATATTTTGTTATATCTTTAGTTTGAACGAATAATTTTGACACAACAAATTGATAACAGAGGACAAATTAATCAGTTGTTTTCTGTCTACCCACGTTAACCAATCAGGTTTGGCCCTTTATACAGTCTATGGTTTGGCCCCATAATAGAGCTCCACACAGACAGACAGCTTTGCCTTCACCTCTAGCTGTGAAACCATGACATTAAATTGAGCCCTGAACTTGACCTTTGTCCCAGGGTGAGAGAGACAAATGTGTGCTCACAGCCATCCCTGAAGTTCCACTGGTCCGTGGTGACTTTCGGCTTTGATGCCGGGCGCCGCTTCTGGGCCAGAACTGTTACCGTGGTGACGGCCAATAGCAGCATCAGCATGTTGAGATTTGGGGCCATGATTCTACCAGCACCTACAGAGTGACGCAAGATTATTAATAGAGCACATTTCAACAACATGGCAATAAGAAGAGCTTTAACAAAAACCTTAAAAGCATTAAGACACAGTGCCTATTAATGAATAACCTGTTTTAAATACAAAACATAAAAAAAAGTGTTTAAATCTGTGACCCTTTATTCCAAGGAATAGTATTTGAATATACTGGTTCAAATCCTATTAACTTTATGTCAAATGAGTTTTTGTTAGGCAAACGACTTAGATCTGGCTATACTAAAACGATTGATTGTGTGTTTGTTTTTAATAGCAATACTGAGCCCACATTAGGCACTGTAGCAATTCACTAAATCATGCATTGCATCCTCAAATGCCTTAGAGGAAGGGCTGGTATATGTTTTTATTATTTCCACTTTATTAATACAAGGCAAGGCAAGGCAAGGCAAGGCAAGGCAAGGCAAGGCAAGGCA
>CALSBZ010000016.1:5397177-5408263 GCA_943591055.1 Gobionotothen gibberifrons | reverse complement strand
CAAGGCAAGGCAAGGCAAGGCAAGGCAAGGCAAGGCAAGGCAAGGCAAGGCAAGGCAAGGCAATTTTATTTATATGGCACTTTTCAGCACGTGGGTGCACTTTTCTCAATTCTAAAGGGTGCACTTTTCTAAATTCTCTTTTCCTTTGCTTTCCATGCCTGATGTTCTCTGACTTCAGTGTGCCAGGTTTTATTTTCATCTGTAACTATTGCTCTGTAGTCAGCATGCTGCAGGTATTACTCTCTTCTCAGCACTGTGTTGAACACTGTATGGCTTTATCACAGCTGTGATCAATGGGGATAATGCAGAGAAAAAGGAAATCTAACTTTTCTGAGAACAAACTTCTTAGAGTCTTCCTTGCGTTTCAGAGGGAGGAACAGCAGCAAAATGCCCCGAGGCTGAACTCTCAGCTATAGGGAGCGAGGCCAACAGCATTCAAACACAAAGGGAGGCTTGGAAAAACTGAGCTGCAGAGACATGCAGAGTAGCAACTTCCCCATCAAGCACATGTTTATTCCACACCCACACATTCATCACTCCAATAACACACAGAGGCTCTTGTAGACTATACAGCTGTGTTTAAATCCATGTAATTGAGAGACTGACCTGCAGCTGAGCTCACGCCAGAAAACTGACCGTACAAGACATTTCAATTACAGATGAATTCTCTGTGGGCTTTAAGACTGGGTAAAATAAGTTTGATTGGTATAAGTCAGCTACAAGTTTAAAACATACTTCTTCTAACTTCTACTGTCCATCTGCATGATAACTTTGATCATCCTGCTGCTGAAAATAGTTCCCAACAAATGCAATATATTCTCATGTTTGTTTGTGAAACAAAAATAACTGAGAAACTTTCAACTACATATTTCTGTTTTATAGATTCAGCTTGATTTTTGAACCAATGAGCTTTAATCTGAGAGCCACAGACAGAAATAAAAACATATTGAGAGACCGACTAAAAAAGTGTTATTTTTATTCTTTTTTGATGATTACCAATATTTTCCTTTAATGCGTCACACTGTACGCCCCACGACTGGGGATATGTTGAATGAACCATCTCGCTAAAACTTAATTAAACACACATAAACCCTGACTGACCCTGCAGGTATGCACACAATAACAACCACAAATATTTTAGCTATATTTTTACAGCTCCCTCTGCTGCCGGTCTCTTAAACCCACAGCTTTTCTTTCCTGAGCAACCAAAATCTCATCAACTCAAACCGCGCTCAATCTGGCAACCATGAAATAAGTTAGGCCCTGCGGCGAGAGAAGGCACGCAGAATAATTACAGAATTTCCCAAATGCATTCAGTATTTAAAAGGCAGATGCCTCATTCAAATGTATGCTCAACATTAAAAAAGGAGTCATATTCCGTTTCATCTCAAGCATGTTACACTAAAAGTGCACATTGATGCAGCATGAAAACCAACATATGCTCATTCAAAGCAGCAAAATTGCTCATAAAAAAATATCTAAAATCCACATGTAATTGTTTATGTTGCTATCTTTGTCTATATGTCTCTGGACATGTCTCCTATATTAACCAATAGTCAACATTATACAGTGCTTAAATATTTATATTTAAAAATAACATTTCAAAAACTTGTAATAACAAGATAGTCCTTTTAATGTAAGTTATCAACATTTTATGGTGATATCTATAGTTAAGAGTTTTATCCCATCCAAAAGAAGTGGGTTTAAAATGTATGACTTTACAATATCTGAAGGCCATTATTTGCACAAACGAAAAAAGCATCAGTTTCAGAAGCACTTACATACACCAAAGTTTCCAGTTTCATTCCTCTCTATATTCTGAATGTTTTTACAGAGGGTGCTTTCTTCACACACCACCCAGAGCCTGATTTATACAGCCTTTAATTACTACAAACACGGAGTGGTGCAAAGAGATATCAAAATTCCCTCTGCAAAAACTCTTGACCTTTGTGTTAACAAAATAAAACTGAAACTTCAGACCGAAATCATAAAGTAGTACAATTTACTTTTACGTTCCTTTGTTATAAACTTTCCCCTTGCATTTTCTGTGTAATTTGGCCTAAACAACTTTAATCAATACAAATCCTGTTCTCTGCACATACCTGTTGATCAGTAGAGTGTACCTGTCGATTCACAGCTCCTTCTGCAAAGTTCCAGTCCAAACAGAGGCAGTGAGAGGCATGCAGGAAGGGCAGAAGGATAGAGAGAACACACACCCAGAAGCATGCATGCACATGCATATTCACAAAAAGAACATTCTCTCACTTTCAAACCCACACACACATACACACAAACAGCATCTACCACTTCCCCGTCATTATGGCGTCCCGGTGGTCAGCATAGTGTGGTTGAGGTTTGAGGCGAAGCTCCAGCACCTCGGTCAGTTCATCCTGTTTGTACCTCTGTCAGCCCATCGTCCTGGACTCTGCAAATGAGATCATTGGTGTTTTTTACCAGATTGTGCTTGTGCTGAGAAAGAAAGAAAGAAAGAAAGGAAGAAAGAAAGGATGAAAGGAAGAAAGGAAGAAAATATATTCATATTCTTGCCTTTTTTATTTTTTTCTTGCAAGCTATGTGGTTGGCACGATTGGCATAAGCATAACCCTCGATCTAATTTTCTTCTAGTGTTCATGAATAAACTCGTTTTTTTTATTGCAATTATTGTGTTTGTGAGGCTTATATCCACTGTTTAAGGTTATGTTTCAAAGGTTCATACTGTTTCTCCAAATATTTATTTTGTAAATCCTGTCTGCAGTATAACAAATATTAATATTAATAAATGAATAGTACAAATAAATGCTGCATAAACTATCTAATAAGATAATAAAACTAACCTGCATGAAATTGTAAATAACATTGGAGGAGATATGATGTTCATAAAAGATAGCTGGTTGTATCTCTCTGCTCAACTGCTAAATAAAGATTTGGGTACAAAAACGGAGGGTTGGCCAGCGTATTTTCATCCTGCTCTATGATTGGCTGTGTTTCAGGTCTGTCAAATGTTCCACTTCCGCTCTGTTCTGTTGCTTAGTAACAGCTTCCATCCGTCCACTAAACAGAAGCTAGCTCGATGCTATTTTGTAGGGTTTTGTGAACACACACTGCTAGAAGCAGTTACTTATCGTTAAAACGACTTATTGGCAGCCATGACAACTATAAAAGACGGAGAGTACACGGCTACCATCTACAAACTGGTGAGAATATTGTTGTTAAAGTCGAGGTTAGCTTCCCAACTCAGTGGTAAGCTAGCATCACTATAACGGTAAACTATAAACCAAACTCCACTCAAAAGTTGTTTGAGTGTTTCTATCTTACTGAAACACATACACTGGACATATAACACGTTTCCGGAATTGTGCTGGAATGATTTTAACTTCGGCACACAATTAAAACGACCAAACTAATTCAATACAAGTTTGTTGTGGTTCTGTCTGTTAACATTACGCTACTGTACTCTAAATAATCTCTAATCTTTGCTGCAGTTTAATGTAACGTTACATATGAGACACACATGATATACTTAGGAACATTACCATAGAATTATTTTCTTCTTCAGTGGCATTTTTTGTTAGTAACGTGTGTCCTGTCTATAATGTTAATACTGTTTATTAATAGAAACATCACAGTTAATTCCATATATTTCAGATTAAAGACGGACAGTATGTGGAAGCAATCCATATCCTAAACGGCCAACTTCAAAAACACACGAAGGTAGGTGGATTTCTGTATTCTGTCATTCAAAACATTCCATACAAAACATACATGTAAAAAATTGTTAAGACTACATCAACATATATATATGCATTCCGCCCCCCTCTAAACCAATATACAAATCTGAGCCAACCATTTTTTTAAATTATAAGTGAATAATGAATTAGTAGCCCTTCCTTTTCCTTCTTTTAACTCCTCTACCCAGTACTCAAGTTGTAAAAAAAAATCAGGGGGGATGGTGGATTTTGGGGACATAATTTGTGCTGATCACCCGCAGAGGGTGGGAGACCAACCAGCATAAAGATTTGCACCTATGGCACAAAGACAGTGGACCTGTGCTTCGAGGGTCAGCGGTTTAAGTGGGATTTCGTCACGGCTGACATCTCCTTCGCCCTCCTCGGCGCGGATTTCCTGTGCGCTCACGGACTGCTGGTGGACGTCAAGAACAGCCGCCTGGTGGACGCACTGACGTTTGCCTCGTTCACATGTACCCGCGGCGAGGCGTCATTCAGCGGGCTCTCCAGCTCACTCTCACAGGGCGACAAGTTTCAGCACCTTCTCAGTGAGTTTCCCGACTTTACGCAGCCCACCTTTTCCGCTGCCACTACCAAACACGGGGTAGAGCACCACATTGACACTGAAGGCCCCCCTGTCTACGCTAGGGCCCGGCGGCTCAACCCTGACATGCTGGCAGTCGCCAAGTCGGAGTTCGTCAACATGGAGCGTCTGGGCATCATCCGCCGTTCAGACAGCCCTTGGGCTTCGCCGCTTCACATGGTGCCTAAATCAGCCGGTGGCTGGCGACCGTGTGGTGACTACCGCCGCCTTAACGACGCCACTACGCCAGACCGCTACCCGGTCACATCCAGGACTTCTCTGCACACCTGGCGGGCAAGCTGGTTTTCTCCAAGGTGGATCTGGTGCGGGGCTACCACCAGGTTCCGGTGCACCCCTCGGACGCCCCCAAAACTGCAGTAATTCCGCCGTTTGGGCTTTTCGAGTTCCTGCGTATGCCGTTTGGACTTAAGAACGCAGCTCAGTCCTTTCAGCGGCTGATGGATTCAGCGCTCAGAGACATGCCATTCATCTTCGTCTATTTAGACGACATCCTGGTCGCCAGCTCCTCCTCCGAAGAGCACCAGGCGCATCTCCGGGTGCTTTTCGCGAGGCTCAGCCAACACGGCCTGATTATCAACCCGGCGAAGTGTCAGTTCGGGTTGTCCTCCATCCATTTCCTCGGGCACCTCATCAGCAAGGATGGGGCCGCCCCCCTCCCGTCAAAAGCCGTGTCTGCCTTTCCACGACCGCCTACAGCTCGGGCGCTCCGAGAGTTCCTTGGGATGGTGACGTTTTATCACCGGTTCATCCGCCGGGCGGCCCACACCATGCGGCCGCTGTACGAGGCCCTCAAGGACAAGTCCCCCGGCCAGGCCATAGACTGGACGGCTGAAAGGGAGATCGCTTTCCACGCCACCAAAGCTGCCCTGAGCGAAGCCGCCATGTTGGCTCACCCGTCGCACAGGGCCCCCATCGCTCTCACAACTGACGCGTCTGACTACGCAGTGGGCGCGGTGCATGAACAATGGGTTGACGGCGCCTGGCAACCGCTCGCCTTTTTCAGCCGCCAGTTGACTCCCAGGGAGCGCCAGTACAGCGCTTTCGACAGAGAACTCCTTGGTCTCTATTTGGCGGTTCGCCACTTCCATTTCCTGCTGGAAGGCCGGGAGTTTGCAGCGTTCGTGGATCACAAGCCACTAACCTTCTGCATGTCCAAGGTGGCCGAGCCGTGGTCCGCCCGACAGCAACGCCAGCTTTCGTACATCTCCGAGTACACCACGGACATACAGCACATCGCTGGCAAGGCTAACGTGGTCGCGGACTGCCTCTCCAGAGCGGTCGTCGGAGCTGTGCAGCTGGGCCTCGATTACCTCCGCATGGGCGCTGACCAGGCCTCTGACCACGGGATCCAGACCCTCAAGGCCTCGGCCACGGGGTTACTCCTGGAGGAGGTCACGGTCGGTGACTCTGGCGCGAAGCTGTGGTGTGACATCTCCACAGGCCAGCCTCGACCGCTGGTCCCTGCGGACTGGCCGTCCGTGAAGTTGTTGTCGCAGAAGTTTGTGTGGCAGGGGCTTAAGAGGGACGTGAGGTCCTGGGTCGACTCGTGCGTGGCCTGCCTGTCCACCGCCATACTAGGGCCCCTCTTGAACTTTTTGCGGTTCCTGAGAGGAGGTTTGACCATGTCAATGTCGACCTCGAAGGTCCGCTTCCCCCCTCTCACGGTTTCTCCTACCTGTTTACGATGGTGGACAGGACGACCCGCTGGCCCGAGGCCGTTCCCCTCGCCTCGACGTCAGCTTCCGACGTCGCCCGTGCTTTCATCGGCACGTGGGTGGCGCGCTTCGGGACCCCGTCTGACCTTCGGCAACTGGGTGGATAAGCTCCCGTGGGTTATGCTCCCGTGGGTTATGCTCGGCCTCAGGTGTGCCCCCAAGGAAGACCTGCAGTCCTCGTCGGCGGAGCTCGTCTATGGCCAGACGCTACGGGTCCCCGGGGATTTCATTCCCACCGCCACTGTGCCCTGGTCTGCGGCCGGGCAGCGCACCTCCCTGCTGGAGACCGCCGGGACATTCGCGCCCGTCCCCACGTCGCAGCACTGCAACCCAGCTTTCCGGGTGTCCCCCGGATTACGGTCAGCGGATTTCGTTTTTATTCGCCACGACGCCCACCGCGGTCCCCTGCGGCCCCCTTATGACGGTTCGTTCAGGGTCATGCGTCACGGGGACAAGAGCCTGGTGGTGGACGTTGGTGGCAGGCATGAGACTGTGTCCGTTGATCGGGTTAAGCCTGCTCACGTGGACGCTTCCAGGCCGTTAGAGTTGGCTCTGCCCCCATGTCGGGGCCGCCCTCCCATGGCTCGCCCCCCGCCCCCTCTGGGGATGCCCTCGCCCTCGTTGGCGCCGCTGCCCTCGCCTGCGGCCTCGGCCCCTGTGGTCCGTACGCGCCGGGGTCGGGTGGTACTTCCTCCCAGGCACAAGGATTTTGACTATGGGTGAACACTGGGGGGGCTTGTGTGGTGATTGTCATTATTCACCCACAGATCTATGGGTGGGGTATTGTTCTGCACGGACATTTTAGTGAGCCGGTCTTCTTGTTTCCGCCGGTCTTAGCTTCCCGTCTGAGAAGTTGTTTACATGTGTGTTTCCAGATGCTAAATAAAAGTCTAGCTTGTAGCTTTGATACCCCGCCTCCGACTCCCATCTCTCGGCACCACAATATTCCTAAAACAACATGCATGTTATGGATGTTCAGATACTCCTTTCATTGCTCTTGACCAAGGCACCTCAGAATTGGAGTCGGTCCCCGGGCTGCCATGGCACCACTAACATTTAGGGTCAAATGCAGAGGACAATTAGTGCAAAATCTTTTTTTCACTTTAATTTAAAGGGGGGGAGGGGATACAAAAAAGTGGTTATAATGGAAGACTATGGTACAAATCTTGTAGGTTAACAGTCCCTCATTTATTATTCAGATGGATCAGCTGATGATACTAATAATAAAGTCAAAATTGTTTTTAGAGTATTGAATTATAGTGTATTTTTTCAAAAAAGCAGTTACTGGTATACGATCACAACTGGTATCTAAAGGGTTAATTTTGTATCGTGATTAATTAAATCATTATGTAAATTAAACACTTCATGAAAAAATTGAGGAAACATTTTTGAAATATATGAATCCGTCATCATTTTATTGCAGGTCAAATACAAATCTTTTTATGTTAACATTCCCAATGTTACTTTTTTTAACAGGGCATTAAGTGAAAATTGAAATTGTTTACAACATATGAAAATATATTAAAAGATTATAGAGATAATACAAAATAGGATCAATCTTGTCAATGGTTGCCACTCTCCCCCATCTCATATACGTTTCCAAAGATTTTCATAATCATGCTTTTTGGTCTCGATTTTTCTGGCTCTTGCTTTCGGATTGTTAGCTAAGCAATGGCTTTGAAGCCAAGTCTTGACATATACATCTGGTCTGAACTTGTTCAGTGGAGGGCCAACACACTTGATGAAAAAAAAGGCTGACATGCTTTTTACCTCTAGGGAGCTTCTAGTTGTGGTTAAAATGTTCATCTGACTAAACCCACGTTCACACTCAGCTGTGGAGATGACCAGAGTGTTCACTGCTTGAAGGAGGGGTTTCAGCTCTTCTGGTGCTGGTGGTACTGGTATCATTTCATCAACAGTTGAGTCTTACCAGCTAGCTAACACGAGAGAAAAACGTAGCTAAACTCCAAACTAAGTTGTTATTGCTGCTTATGGCCATAGATTCCACCTTTGGTGACAAAAGTAATGAGTAATGACTAAGATTACTGACTCTTGACTTACCTGAAATGTTATTTTTAGTCTTTTTAAATATGAAGTCCCTCAGATCGCGTTGTCCTCGCATAGCATAGCGTCAGTGACTTGGTAAAAATTTCATTGTGCTCCCTCGCCCTCAGTATTTTACTCAAAATGCACAAAATGAATGTTGAAATAGCAGTAATACCAGTGCCACGTTCATTGATAAAATGACATAAGGGATGGAAAGGGTGATGGCAGTTTTAGAAGGGGGATGATTTTGACCGTTTTTATTTCAGGGGGGATGCCATCCCCCCTCATCCCCCCTCAACTCGAGTACTGCCTCTACCCTCATATTCGTATAGTCACATTTACTTATTTTCATCTGTCCCCCATGTTTCAGAGTATTTTGATATATATTCATATTTTGCAGTTTCAAAGCTTTTTAAAACATTATCATTTATTTAGCTTCAGGGATTTATTCTTTCTGATTTGGAAATATTTAAAGCAATCCAGTTTTATACCTTCATTGGGATTCTGTTAATATAAAAAACAGAGAGAACATTTCTTTTCAGGATATCAGAGATATTTGATTCAAAATAATGGGCATCAAATGTAATTGAATCCACAAGAATTTGCTTATTTTTCTGTTTAATTTCAATTGGAAAACCGGTTACAGCTCTTATTGTAAAATTGATGAAATGATAGGTTCATTAATCAACCAGTAAAAAAATAATTGCTGTTAATATTTTTGAGAGCCGTTTGAGCCATTTCTTAAAGCAAAGTGCAAAATTATACTTTTACCAGCTTCTTTCATTTTCGTTTTTTGCTTCTTTCTGTTTTCTGGAAATTCCTTGACATACCAAAAACCAGTCCATGGAGAAAAACATTGCATTTTAATGAACAGTTAAAGGTGGGGTAGGTAATCTTGGAGAAACCAGCTCGAGTGCGCTAGAATTTGAAAATACATAACCGGAAAAAATCTGCCCCTTCCTTCAGACTTCCTTACAGAGCCCCTCCTCCAACACACACGAACGTGCACATGACCAATGAGGGCACGAGATAAGTTTGTGCACAGATGGAAGGCTGACAGGCAGGTAGGCCATCCAGTTATTTTAGCCGGCCCGGCTCAGATGATTGGTCGTGCTTTTTACAGTACTACAGCTTCCACAGATGACGTTTTTTTATGGATTATTTGTCAAAGCATTTAATATATTCATTGCTATCGGGATGTTAAGAGCATTCCATGGAATATAACAAAAAGTGTATCTGAAATAAATTACATACCCCACCTTTAAGATATTGTTGTAATCTGAATGACTTTGAAGTATTAAAGCGTTTGTCGGACAAACCAAAGGATTTAAAGACTTCACATTGGGCTTCAGGCAGGATATGATTTGTCCCTACAAGTTTATTTCAGATACCATCTGAACAATTCGACGATGACTCATAATAGGAATGGCCAAATCAGCACATCATGATTGCAATGTTTACGACTTAATATTTAAAAACAGATGGGTTCAAAAATATGAGTTACACTGATTTAAATTACCAGCTAATTTATGATTTATACCTTACTTCCTGGTGTCTTTTGGTTTTGCTACTGTATGTCTTGTGAAAAAACCGATTGGTGTTTTTGATTGTTTAACCACACACCCTTATTTAACACACACTGCAGATGACCATCAGGTTCACTCCCTCTTGCTTTCCTTTGTGTCCCAGTCCAGGGCAGCACTCTCTCTGCTGGGTTACTGCTACTATCACATCCAGGATTTCACCAACTCTGCAGAGTGCTACGAGCAGCTCACCCAGCTACACCCAGAGGTGGAGGAGTACAAGGTGTACTACGCCCAGTCTCTTTACAAAGCTGGTGCTTACCCTGAGGCTACAAAGGCTTCCTTCGTGCTTGATAACCCCAGCAGTCACATCAAGGTACCGCCTGTACACACTGCTAGACGAAAAGAAAAAGATGATGTGAAAACCTTGTTTCTATTGAATGCCAGCTTTTATGTTGCTCCACTAAGACGCACTGCATTTTTTATGGACTTTGGCTCCAGGTGCACCATCACTGCATCAAATGTGCGATTTCAGAACAAATCCACCTTATTTACTCTGAATGTTTCACTCTGCCAACTCCATCTGTTACGTCCATCACTGGAAGCAGTTGTTCAGCAGAAGTGCTCGAACAAATACATATGGGCCTTTAATGCACACCTAATCAAATCAAGCAAGTCAAACTGTGTACAGCCCAACAACAGGAAACACATGTTATTATACCAGGAATCAAAATAATGCTGATTTCAAATGGAATTTAAAGTTATAATCTTAAAAATTTTGACATACATTCATGTATTTTTAGATTGTCTGTCACCCCCAAGACATTGATGTATCGCTGTGGGGTAACACAACAGAAACTAAACATCTGGTTTGTGAAAAAAATGTGCAAAAGAGGTCATGTTTGGAGATACTCAGATAGGGACGTATAATCTAATGTGATATAAGAGGAGGATTAAAGTCTAAATCTGAGTTTAATCCCATGTCATCACAACAAATGTGATATTTCAAAGTCTTCCCAGATGCCCAAGTGCACGTGCACAAGCACTGAAAACAGCATATTTTTCACAATATGTCCCCTATAAGTTAATTTAAGAATTATATGATGGATCAAGTAGAAACATGATCCACAGAAAATGTGTGAATCAAGATGCTAAAAATGAATAATAGATGTTTGGATTAGAGTTGGTATTTAATTGTATTGCTTAATTCTTATTCCCCAAAGTCAAACCAGCACTTACCTTTACCCCTCTCTCTTTCTTTTTCTCTCTTCCACAGATGGTCAAGCTACAAGCCTGCATCAAATATTGTGAGGAAGATTACTCCGCTGCCAAGGTGACGAGGGCTCTCACACTATCTGTTAATGCATATGAATTATACCATTTCAGGTTTAAATCATTACTATCTGCTGCCAACACACACACACACACACACACACACACACACACACACACACACACACACACACACACACA
>CALSBZ010000016.1:5362788-5374970 GCA_943591055.1 Gobionotothen gibberifrons | reverse complement strand
TGTGCAGGTAAAGGTCCTCAGAAGGAGTACTACAGGAAGCTGATTGACTCTCTGCAGTTGGAGCATGTGCAGATCTGCACGCCGTGGCTGGAGGCCGAAGACTATCCTGTGTTACTGGGTGAGACATAAACATTAGGTTACGATTCTTTTAAGACAATTCAACACATTGAGCTCATGTTGGAAGAAGCAATGGGCTCACACTAATCTGAGGTTTCTGTACAACTTTTTCTTTTAAAGTCTGAGCAATTAATAATAATCAAAACATACAGTCAAGGGCAATATAAGCAGGTGGGGAAATGAAGGGACATGGATTACTGTGTCAGAAAATAACATGTAAAACATTTGTTTAAAGCCTGTCAGAAGACTATGAACAATTTGTGTCAAAGAAAAATGACAAAAACTGAAATGATTTTGTTTTTAGTGATGTCATCTGTAAAACTGAAATGTGTGTTAGTATCAAAGCTAACGAAGCAAATCTGTCAATCTGATTACTGAAACATACTGAATTGTGCAAAATATCTCAAGTAATTCAAATGAAAACATGTTACAAACTTAAAGCATGTGGGGAAATGTCTGCAAGTTGCTCACATGGCTGCCTTATGGTAAGAGAACAGAGGGAATTATAATTCAGTGTGTGTGTGTCTCTCCTATCAGGCTCAGCAGATCTGGGTGTGTGTCTCCACAAGTCCTCCAGCGGTCTGGACCTCCCCATGAAGGTGGTGGACATGTTCGGCTGCTGCCTGCCCGTCTGCGCCATCCACTTCCACTGGTGAGTCTGCTTTCACTTTTAAACACTGATCAAATAACAATAACAAAGGTACTAGGTATCAGAAAGAACTATGGAGAGATGGGTCACACTCTGAGAGCTGACATGACACCTCTCTTCCCTCAGTTTACACGAGCTGGTGAAGCACGAGGTGAACGGGCTGATCTTCAGAGACGCTCCGGAGCTCGCTGAGCAGCTCAAGGTGAGACGAATGCATGTTTCCAGAATACAGACAAAAATCAGATAAAGAACGTTCAGAATATTTGAATTCATGGTTTCGTTTCTGTCCACGATTTTAATTTGTATCAACAAGTTCTCAACACTACTGAGTACTGAGCTAAATCAAGGCTAAAATAAGGTTTCACTTCAGTACACAAGTTTGACACATGTTCACGGTGGTTAAATATTAACACCTTTAGCAAAGATTACAGCTTATCACAATTACTTAGTACAACTACTACAGTTTAAATGTATGTGTATTTTCACCTTTTTAGAGAAACTCCCCCTAAAACTATTAATTCATATATATTTATAATATATTATTTCTCCACTGTAACTGAGGCGAATCAGAACTATACCAGTCCTGATCAAAACTACAGCATATAATACATTTTGAGATTGTTTTGATGAAAAGAACACTTAAAGCTAAGGGATATTTGTCATTCGTTCAGTCTGATATGATCAAGAACATTGAATTGGATCCATTTAGATTTTTTTGTGCAGGAAACCAGGAAAATAGTATGTTTGTCTTATAGGGTAACATGAGAAATTATTATCTTAATATGTTGGGAAAAAGTAAAAGGTTCAAAGCCAAGTCTCTATATGTTAATTTAAAGATATAATATGATGCATGATTTTACACTGTGATGTCATCAAAATACAAAATGGTGGTTTTAATTCAGGGGTAATTTCTTTTCTTTTAAGACTCTATGATTGTCTGGATTTTGGACACACATGTTATCATACACTTATTAGAGAAGCTGAGGTTACACTTTCAATATGTTAATATGTAGATTAAGGATGTAAGCCAAATGCATTAAATCACCTAAAATGATTTTGAAAAAGCCATAAATGTTCTTAGTGAGGAACATGGCTTTTGAAATAAATCTGATTGTGTCCGTTTCAGTCTCTGCTCTCAGAGTTCCCCGGGTCAGGGGGCCAGCTGGGGGCCTTCAGGAGGACCCTGCGGCACAGTAGGGGGCCAGGCTGGGATGAGAACTGGGACCAGAATGTCCTACCTCTCCTCTCCGCTCCCTGAGGGACACCAGGAGAGACCTTTTAATGGACAATACTCATTTTTCAGACCAAAACGCATCTAAATCTCACCTTCTGAATTCTGCCTTGTTACATTAAAGAGGAGGGAATGAGTCTGATTAACTTAAAAAAATGAGATGCAGCAGCAACACAGGTGAGATTAAGTACAAACGTTTGATTCCAGCGATTTTGTAGTACTTCAGAGCACTTGAATGTATACAAAGGACACTTTGATACGATGTAAATTTGTAAATAAAATCTTTATTGTGCTACAGTCATCTGTACAGTTGGATCATTTCTATAGCAGAGCCTCTGCTGTAAGGGAACACGTGGCTGACGGCTCCTGTCATCACCCGATGGCTGATTCCTGCTTTTTCTGTCAAAATAAAACACATTCAGTCAGAAAACCTCATGATATTAACGACACGGCCATTAAAGCCCTCAGAAAATAAAAATCATTCGGATTTACTCACAAGAGATCTCAGTGTATATATAATAATTAACAAATCAAATGCAGTTCATAAGTCATGTCAATTAAATATAATTAAAGTCGTAAGCTGCCTGTGTTGCGTCTAGAAAACGGGAGATATCAATAATTGTCTTTCGTACAAAATACCTTAAATAGTAAGTACAAATATGTCATTTTTAAGTCTGAATTTGCAAAAGTTATTACAACAGCGTTTGAACCAACCGGTTTTTTAATCGTTTAAAATCTTAACCCTTTTTTACAAGACTTGTATATGCCTGTAGTCTTTGTGGTGTGTTCAAGTGCGACTCTTTAGCAAAGAAGCAGTAGACTTGAAGCGATTGGTGTCTTCACTTTATTCAGGGCTATATTTGAAGCACTTAAGCATTACACATTCTATTGATGTGTGTATGCATGTTGTATTACAAAGAAGGGGAAAGAAGGATCTATAAAACCAGAAATATGCTGCTTCCCATTAGACTGGAAAGAATATCATCAGTAAAATAAAAAGAGCAGCTTCTCACCGAGCTGCGTCTTAAAGCCGCTGTAGGTCTCTGGGTTTCTCACGGTGGAGCAGATGTAGATGTCAGGATTGGAGCAGCGCAGGATGGTGTTCAGCAGCTTCACCAGACTCTCTGCAACCTCCGGGTCGTACACCACATCTGCAGGGGGGAGGGGCAGAGAATCAAGTTTGTTGCCAGGTACCTTTACACATACAAGGAATTTGCTTTGGTATCTGGTCGTGCGAACATAAACAATCGGGAAAAAAAAATTGCAAAGTAGGTAAAAAAAGGAAATGTATAAGGATAATAAAAGATAAGTATTTTTAAGAAACAATTTAGCATTAAAAAGTATTTACACCACATTTGTATTTAACTATACAAATAACCGTAAAAGCTTAAATACAAAAAACACTTAGCACAATGAGTAAATGGCAAACTACAGTGTATTATATTTTAAAGAGGAGGGCTGTGCAGACGTGTGCAAACAGCAGTCAGAGAGTTGAGCATGAACATGGCTCACAGTATTAAAAAAGAACAAGATGTTGTTCACATGATGAGAACATCTGCATGTAGGTTTCCTCTCTTTGAACTATTAACATTCCACCTCTGGACCCTGATCTCTGACCTGCAGCGATGACGGTGTCGGCTTCGATCAGAGCGACCTGCTCCTCTGTCGCCGTGCTCCAGTCCAGCTCCTGCACGGTGGCGGGGGGGGGGGGGCTCCCTCTGCGTCACAGCATTGAGCCGCACGTTGTCTTCGAGCGTCTGCAGCACCCGGGGGTGACAGTCGCTGAACACGAACCTCTTCGGGCTGCAGGAGCGACAGATGGTGATGCCGGTCAGCCCCACCCCGCTGCCCAGCTCCAGCACCGTCCTACAGAGAGAGGGGGGGGGGGGGTGATTCAACTGTGTGAGTATGCAGAGGGGGAAGAAGTACTCGCGTATTAAAGTAATACTAAAATGTAAAAATACTCAATTACAAGTCCTACATTCAAAATCTAAGTATAAAGGTATTTAAATGTAGTTTAATACTAAGGGTGAAAGTACTCATTATGTGTAATAGCCTATTTCAGAATCAAATATTAAGGTACTGGATTATGGTTATTGATTTATTTACTTACTCTATATACTGCTGCTGAATATATTAACCTTTAATTAAATGTCAATGTTTATTTATTAGTTAATTTATATTTTGTTTAAAGGTGGGGTAGGTCATTTTGGAGAAACCAGCTCGAGTGCGCTAGAATTTGAAAATACACAGCCGGAAAAAAATCTGCCACTTCCTTACAGAGCCCCTCCTCCAACACACACGAACACGCACATGACCAATGAGGGAACAAGATAAGTTTGTGCACAGATGGAAGGCTGACAGGCAGGTAGGCCATCCAGTTACTTTAGCCGGGCCGGATAAAATGATTGGTCGTGCTTTTTACAGCACTACGGCTTCCACAGATGACATTTTTTATGGATTTTTTGTCAAAGCACTTAAGATATTCATTGCTATCGGGATGTTAAGAGCATTCCATGGAATATAACAAAAAGTGTATCTCGAGCCGGTTTCTCAAATGACCTACCCAACCTTTAAGCTAATACTTTGTATCTATAAAGTAACTAAAGCTGTCAAAGGAATGTAGTGGAGTAAAAAATGTACAATATTGACTTCAGAAATGTAGTGGAAGAGAGGTATAAAGTAGTATAAAGTAAAACTGCTCAGGTAACGTAGTACAAGTACCTCCAACTTGAGAAATCAACTGCACGCCTTTCAAACGTTGATTTAGAATTAAAATGTCAACGTTATGAAAAGAGGATCAATCAGAGTCAAATAAATAGAATTCTGAATCTTGCAGGATGCAGATCTTTTGACTACAATGATTTCTCTGTATATCTGAAGGTCTCCTGGTGCTGGTTACCTGCCGCTGAAGGCCTGCCGGTGCTCCAGAGCCCACTCAGTGAGGAAGAGAGCGGCCTCCCACGTCACCAGGCCCGTGGTCCCGTCTGAGATCAGAGCCACGCTCTCCCTCAGGCTGACCGAGTCCCCGCCGGGCTGCGGAGAGGACAACAACACTGGAATATCTGTCTGCAACTCAACTCTTGAATATCCTTTTTGTATTCCTTATTTAAAGATTGTATAATACAATTCAACAGATGCATCCCTGAAATGAGTATTTAAAAGATTAAATATTTTCTTTAAACCCACATAAATATCTTTGAACTTGAGTTCTTAGAACGTTAAAAAGCAAAAAGCCAAAGGAAGCTCTTAAAGTACCAGTAGGTAGCTCTTGTAGCACTCGCTGGTGTCTTCAGCTCCCACCACTTCAGCCAGAGCGTCGTACAGCTCGTCCAGAGGGTCGCAGCCCGCCGCCTCCTGCTGCACAGACACACAATATTAAACACATTACTGTAGGGAGGAGTATAACACTGAATTACACTGCTGTTACATTAGAAATAGGTGTTTCTCCCATGCTTTTTGATGGGTGATCTACCAAGGTGTATGTTTCATGGTAAGAATGTGGCTTGAAACTGGATCAAAAGTGTATTTTGACAGATTCTGGCAGAGAATCAGAATCAGGTTTATTACCAGGTAGGTTGACACGTACGAGGAATTCGACTTGGTGTTGTGGTGCATACATAAAAGTAAAATAGAAAACTGTTTTAAGAAAACTATAATAACATTGAAAAATATAGAAAATATAGTAAAATATATATATATTCTATTGAAATAGAATTGGAATAATGCTAATGCATGCTCAAAGTGGATAGGACGCCACACAGGTGACTAGATGAAACTCACTGTTACACAGATAACAATTACACATTTCTCTAAAAAACATTAGGATACTGTAAATAAACAACTGTACAAGATATAAATAACATAAGTATAGTTATTTTTCACATTCTAATGCTAAAATGTTACATAGTTCACCTCTTAAACAAACTAATCAATAATAATAGTCTTACAGGGAATTTTTCTATAATAAGTTTTCCCAAATATCATTATTATTTCCTGGAGAATTAGAAGACATTATAAGAAACTAAGGTAACTACAATAGCATTATCAACAGATGTATATACATATATTTTCTATGAGGGACAGACGGATGGAAACCAACCCGTTTGATGAGCTGAGAGAGAAACAGCTTCCTGTATTTGGCTGACGGAGGAAACTTCCGGCACAAAGAGTGAAGGCATGTCTGCGGGAAACACAAAGGACACATATTAGTTCACTAAATTGATAACTGTTTTATGTGTAGAAGACTTTGGCAGGATTGAGTGCAGCCGCACTTACCTGTTTCAGGATGTGTGAAATCAGCTCTGATGATTTGTTGCTTTCCAGATCTTTTTCTACAAACTGGAAAGTAGATATTATTAGTTGGAAATAATAAAATGGGTTGAAGCCTTTAATGAGCTGTACATGCTCACATGTTTGTATTAGTAAAGTCTCGCAGGTTGCCACCTTTTTGATTTGTACACTTTAATGCATTTTTGGAAAATGAATTGATTGCTATTTTCTACATTACACCGGTATTGCACTGTTATCAGACCCATTTAAATCAATGTAACACCAATACTACATTGTTATTACACTGTTCCCCTATTATACTGTTTTTCATCAATATATTATAGGTCTCAGATATATATACAAACATGTCTCTGAAGTGTTTGGCTCCAAATACTAAACAGATCATGCATTGTAGCATCCCATAATCTCCTCTGTTTCAGCCCTGTTTCCAAAGTGCTGATTCTGTCTTTTACTTTAGATGAAAATAAGGAGCCCCTCCCCACGCCCCTCTGAGAGAGATTTGGTTAAAAAATAACTCAATGGTGCTCTAGGAGGAGATTCAGGTGATAAGGTGCCAAAAATAAGCCAATAAAATCGTTATGACATCATAAAGTGGCCAAAATCTGATCAGCGCATTTTCAGACAGGTTTTTTATATAAATGGATCAGGAGAAAAAGTGAGTGAATCTTTTTTCCTGAAACTTTCAGAGTCTCTTTGTACAGAGGGGACACATGTTGATGTAGAAAGTGGATTTTGCATAATAGGTGACCTTTAAACCCATTTTACACATGGATACATCCTGTCAAATGACTGTAGCCCCCTAGATACAGAAATCAACATTAAAATAATAGGAAGCGATTGAGACTTTAAATATATGTATGCTTTATTTTACAGAATCATTTGTATTTTTAATATGTTTTTCATTCTAATTTGGATTCAACTTATTCTAATTTATATTAATAATGTTTTCATTATTTTCAAGTACAGTCTAATACCAACCAGCATTTTACTGAAGATATGCATGTGAGGAAAGCTTATGGATTTAATTGAAACACTTAATTCAACCTTTATTAAAACACTCTTATTTTTAAAGGTCAACATTGGGTCTGCTGTTATTTCAGTATATTAGCAAACGGAACTGCATTCTGAATTGAAGAAGGTTCAGATGAATTGACACATTTCGTCCTGCTCGTCGATGTGTGCCGAATTATGCAATAATATTTCTTATAATATCAGTCTTTTTTAGGCACTGAATATATTTTCTGCTGAGCATTATATCACGAATATATAAATATTTGAGTGGACTTTGGCTGAGCGCTCACTGCATGATGAATGGAGACGGGATAATAGCAATGCTAGCACGAAGCCATACTCACAGTCCAGGGAAATGAAAGTAGACGACTCATGGCGAAAAAAGGAGCCTGGAAGTCCTGCGAAATGTCCATCGTAATGACTGTTTTCCTGGGGTTTGCACTACTTAGACCGGACAGTTCCTCATACCCTGGACAAGTGTTAGTCCTGGTCACAACGTCAGGTCCTAGGTCTTGTTCCTAACCGGTTTTCCATCACCTCCGTGAAAAACGTTATAGCCTTAAGGAAAGATATGAGAGTTAATTCATCAGGACTATATAAAAGAGAACCACTATGCTAAGAGAATCCGACTGAACTTTGTTATTAATCAATGGGCAACGTCATTAAGATGCGACAGCGGCTTTAGTGCATGTGCGTCTTCCGTGGGGAAACTACAATTTACCGGACTACTATAAGCGCATCCACATACTTTAAACCGTGTCCAATTATCGTGTTTTATGCTGGCTTTATCAACGTGAACAGTAAAAAAAAACATATTCTTACTAAGGTTTGAATTTACGGAAGAGAATTAGAGCCACGTGAGACCTTTTTTTTTATGTGACCAAAAGTAAAAAAACAAAAATCTAGTTCTGACTTTAATCTCAGACTTCTGAAAAAAGGGCAGAATTCCCCCAAAACATTTTTCATGTGGCCTTAAACTTTTTCCGTAGGAATTGGTATAAAACAATGATCATCCTCCCCCTGCTGTCCACACTTTTTCATCCATTAGATCCAAATGAGTATGCCTATGATTGTAAGACAATATTATAACATTTGATGCAATATGCTACCCACTCCCCAGCACATGACCGACTTTCAATTGTGAAATATGGTTGAGATTATGATTGATTATGATATGAGTATGCCAATGAGTGTGGCTGGCAGACAGATAGTAATTTGTTTTAATGTTTATTTCTTTAAACGCTCAAAGACAATGATTATATTTCACTTTTAATTATCTTCAATTGTGTCTCAAATTATAGCCTTAATATAGCCATGATCTGCCTGGAATATTTGTGTTAATTATAGTCTGTTGGACACTTTCTTTGCGCTCTTTTTTGTTGTTGTTGCTGAGTCATTCCAGTGGAGATAAAGCTCTTTGCAGTTGGGCCAACTCCTCATTCACTAACAGCAGCACCCAAACTGTTACTGGTGAGTAGAGAGTTTGACAATAAAGTACTATTTTATAGTTAGGTTGTATGTTATACGTTTTCCTTAGTTTACATTCTTCGATTTTCTATAAATTCTGTTACCTTGTTAGGTTTTTTTATTATATTAATGTATTATTCTTTAATTGAACATGTTGACCAAATACTAACCAAACACTTCATCGTCTTTATTTAGTAAAGTAATCATAATCTATATAAATTCTACCTCTGTTGTAATATACTTAAACAGGTTCTCAGTCAGGCGTATTTTATAATGTTGTTTTCACTCTTTGGGGGGATATTTTTTCTACTTTGACGGAATTTGACAGTTTTGGTCGTTTTATTATCTCCGGTAAACATTTACATATGAAAGGGACCAAACTCTAGTAACTTCAACAAAAACGTGTTTTTTTGTTGTTGGTTGTTGTCATTGTCCGGTCTATTTATTTGCTTAAATCGTGAAAATGTAAAAACAACTCGACGGGAGGGAAAACGGAACCAAACATTAGAGTTGTGCTTCTCACCGGACAGTTTTATGCAACGGACTATCAACACAAAATATGGCGTCTTCACTAAACCCATGATCATAACTCCACTCGACGTTATAAATGGGAGGTGAAATATTTGGTCGTTGTTAAAGAAGGTAAATATTGTATTTTTTACACACAAATAACTGGTCTCCATACTGCAGTTATGTCGTTTACCTCTCATTTGTGATGTGTTATCAATCGTCGTTAACGTACACATTTTTCCTATAAACGTTTAGTAAATTCATGTTATTTTAACGGTAATTTGCCACATTTATGTTTCGCTGGCTAACACTCAAGCTAACCTACTTTCCTGAGCTAACCCTTTAATTGACATAACTGTCACTGACATCAATAATAATCCAGCCCCGGGGTTTATGTTGCCACAACAACGCGCTACAAACTCAATATTTGAAGGGCATAAAAGGAGGCCAACCGTCCAGTTCCGTTCATACCAAACTCCATTCAAAATCAGGACACTTTATCAGTTGCCAGCCGTCGTGCATTCATGTAGAGCAGTTTTAACAACAGAAATATCTCTCATGAATATCAAAGATCCACTTTTCGATTCGGCAGACATCAGGTATTTTATATATATACATTAGAAATATTTTTGTATGTACTTGAAATGTTGTGATTTATGATAAATGTGACCAGTTGTGCAAGATGGTTTTTATATGAAGTAAAAGCAAGTAGCAATACGACAGTGTAGGACATTCTGGTTTCCAATTCTACGTAATGCATTCGAAATTCCCATAAACTAAAAATACAAAAAGTAACCTTCAAGCATCGAAATATTCCCTAAGTAAAATATCAAGCTATTGCTCTTTTCTCAGTGTAGCCCTTGATAAAAAAAAAGTTTTAATATATTTTTTAAGCTGTTTTTAAAAGGTTGAAGTCTTTAGGAACTAATGTACTGAGAGCCACACGAAAGAGATACCACTAATATATGAAAGATAGACTAATGTTGCATTCATGGATTTTGTTTAAAAATATATATAAAAAATATTCACTCGTAATCTTTAGTCTTATTTTTTACTGTTGCTTACATTCATATTCTTATTTGTATTCTTAGTATCCTTTTGTGAACTCTTTCCAGGCATATTCTGTCCTTCAGTCTTATTGCTTTTGTTGCTCTCACACCTGAATAGTCCTTCAGGGATGAATTAAGATGTATCTTTTGTTGACAGGAAGCTACATCTAGAATACAACCAGCTGGCCTCTTTCTGTGCTGCAGAGCTCATCTGGTTGTTGTTTCCTCTCTTTCTCTGACCATCAGAGCTGCAGTGAAGTCATGGTGCTGAAGATCTTCTTCCCTCAGTGCTGTAACCGGGCCGACAGCGGCCTGCTGGTCGGTCGCTGGCTCTCCGGCCATGACTCTGCCGTGGTGCTGGCGGTCATCCACTACCCATTCATCCCGGGACAGGTCAAACAGTACATCCAGCAGGTACGTGCAGCAGCACTGAAGACACCCCTGTGTCCTCCCAGATAGAAGAACTGTGACTTTGTAAAACCTAGAAAGTCTTGTAACAACGCTGAGTGTTTTGAAGGCTTCATGTTTTGACTCCTCAAGGACTAATTTAACCTTATGCATTTACAAATAATAATAATCTGCGTCACAATAAAACCAGTTTTTAACCCGGTACTAATATTTCTACTCTTTTGATCTGACTCATACAAAGAGGACACCTTAGTAGACCTTTCATTCTATTTGTTTGAGTATCAACGTTGTATTCATAACATTGACATTTTCATTTCAACATTTAAATGTTGCGCAGAATTTCTTTCATTCTGTTTAAAGCCGGTATTTGTGCACAGTTGCAGATACAAATGATTCTACACTAATATTATTAGTATTATATTATCTGTAGAGTAAGTTTCCAGTGTTTGCTGCATAGGATGTTTTTCATACTCATTTGATCCAAACATGTACCATAATCCGGAGCGTTATTCAGGCCGAAAGTCAACATTTATTGAAAAAAACAATCCAAATGTACCAAATGTTTTCAACCGACCAAATATTCAGTTCAACCCCATTGTTGTGGCGTTTAGCCGTTCAAAAACACAATTCTAATTACACTTATACATTTGTATAACTATGACTTTTTTGTAAATTGACCTTCATTCAAAAACCTGTGGATACAAAAATTATAATAATGGTACAACCCTAGACATTTTAGTCACAAAGAAAAGCATAATTTGTTTCGAAAGATAAATACCTGGATATTTTCAAGACTCAGAAAGTGGTTTAACTTCTCTCTCTGCTGCTCTTTAAAACCTGTTTTTCAACCCGTTTCTAGTTGCTAATCATATCGGATTCCTAATAACAACAAAGATGATAGGTGGAAATATCATCTTGCTCAGTTTGTCAATGAACTGAAAATAAAATGTCCCAGAAGAAAGAGTCTTAGAACACTGCTTCTTAAAGGTCCAAAACGTGAAGGTCTTGCCTTTTCTTCTCACCCCACTCCTTCCTCTTCTCCCCAGATCCAGGGCCGCAGTGGGGTGGAGCTGTCGGTGCTGGGCTCATGGAGTCTCCCCAAAGAGGGGCAGGAGGGCATGGAGAGCTTCCTCAGGGACCTCAGCACCATCTTCCCCCAGAAGCGCTGGCTCCAGATCAACCGCGAGCTGGGGAAGACCGGCTTCAACTGCCAGGTCCTCAGCCGGGATCAGAGTAAGACTCTCTCACTGAGACTCTCATGTGTTATTTAGAAGTAAATAAAGACAACACCAGGAAAGCAACATCATTCATAACAGAATATGAAGGCTGTGAAGCCAAAAGCGTCACAGAAAACACATGATAATTAACAAATAATCATAATAAATTTAACAAATGAAATAAAAAAATAAACTATACCATCATTTCACATTTATTTATAAATTCCAAA
>CALSBZ010000016.1:5326892-5345428 GCA_943591055.1 Gobionotothen gibberifrons | reverse complement strand
ACACACACACACACACACACACACACACACACACACACACACACACATTGTCATCAGCACAGAGGCACAGACGTTTACTGTGAGTGTGTTTGTGTGTTATCGTTGCTTCAGCTCTTCATTGGGACCCTGCTGTTCACCGTGCTGCTGTTCCTGCTGCCCACCACAGCGCTCTACTACCTGGTCTTCACTCTGGTAACACGAGTCACACGTAAACACACTCTTCTGTGCTCACCGGGGTTCAGACCTCTGAAACACAACGAACCTCTACAGCTGTAGACAGGAATCTAGAAAAAGACCCTCTTGAGAGTTTAAGTAAGCACAGTAATTAGAAAACTGCTGATATTGTGATATGAGAATAGATATTGCCTTAGATTTTGAATATCGTTATATCTCAAGGGTTGTCTTTCCTGGTTTTAAAGGCTGCATTACCGTAAAGTCAATAAATGCTAATTTATTTGGTTTCAACTGACAAATCCTTCCGTGGAAATTTCCTCAAGACACGTCAACATTTCCCGATAATAAGCCCCAGATGTTCTTCCCTTGGAAATGATTAGACATTTTAAAACACTCCTACATTGGGTTTCAAAGCCTTCTGCACCCTGACCAGGAATGCAACTGTGGTAGAGAAATACTGAATCATTGTATTAGATGATTTATTTAGTTACTGACCTAAAAGGAGGTAGTAAGTATAGATTTAGCCAAAAGAAACTGCATTAAGTTTTTAAATCCCAAATAGTTTCTTACCCTCCCTAATTTAAACATGAAATACATACTCATTATTTCATATGTCCTGTGGATTGAATCTAATCTATTTCTCACTATTAGAATCCCTTAAAGCTAACTAACATTATGCTGAGTCCAGTTTGTATTTCTGTGAAGAAGCCATATATAAACCTAACTGCATCCTTGGTCTGCAGAGGATGTGATTGATGGCTGATAAATCATGAAATGTCTGCCTACATTTGTTCAAAAGCATTCAAATAATAGTTTATTGGATTGGATTACCCACAACACTCAGTAGTCCATTCACTCTTGTTTAATTAAGTCACTCCAGCCCTGATTGTTTCCAGTAGGGTGGGTTTGTTTGTAACACCTGTGTGCCCCTGTGTTGTGCAGTTGCGGCTGGTGGTGGTGCTGTTCCAGGGCGTGCTCCACCTCAGCGTGGACTTCATCAACTCCTTCCCTCTGTTCGCTGTGGCGCTCCGCATCACGCGCTCCTACAGACTAGCAGGTACGCTTTTTAAGACTACAGATTCTTCCTACTGACTGGAGGATCTGAAACGTTCCTTATTCAGGAGGAGCACCTGCACAGCGTCCCTTTTTATTTAATGTGTTAAATGCCTGAAATAAGCTCTGTGGTTAACGCAAGCCTGAGAGATTTTTACTTTTTTTCGTTACCACATAAAATATGCCAGTAAATTAAAGTATCGAAGAATTCCCTGCCATTCAATACCACATTTCAATACCTAAATCCATTAGTGAGCCAATTAGCATTAAGTACCTAGATCTAATAACGCTAAGGCAGTATGAGAAAAATAAAGCCATTTTTGAACATTCAAGCTTGCAAACATGAGGCACAAAATACAAATATGAAACATGAAAATGGCTAAAATATGTTCACTTAAACACTTTTGAGGTGGCTTTTTTACTAGCGATGTTATTAAAAAAAATTTAAAAAAGGGTTATTAATTTATTAAGATGACCTTATTGTACAAATTGTGTAAATATCATAATGTAATCCAATATCCAATTGATAAATCCCATTGTTTTATTTAGGGAACCAGGGCGATGCTAAGTTCAGGGTTCTGCTACAAAGATATTTCATCCCCGCTCCACTCTTTTTAATGTGTGAACATCTAATGAGTTCATGTCCAAGCGATCGGGGAATGATTGGACTGACAGAACTATGACACCATGGTGCATTATCAGCAGGTTGTTAAATCCTGAAAGCAAAGAGATGTATGGGTGGATGAGTGTATAGATGATTCTGGACTCTTATCGATGTTCTTCACAGAGGGTGTAAAGTTCAAGGTGCTGTGTGAAGAGCCCGGGACGGCCCTGCACCTGCTGATGGAGGTAAGAGGCCACATTTAGTTTCCTTTTTTAAAGATCGAATTCCCTTCTAAAGTATTTTCCTTTGTGTCTATTCTGAGGCTTCTAATAATGGAGTCAATTCTCTGGATTTGTGTCTGTAAAGGATTTAGAACGTTTGATAATACAGTACAATTGATGTGAGTTTTTGAAGATATGGAGCTGTTGTGTTTCCCTCCTCAGATTAACCCTCTGAAGAGCAGCACGGTGGTTCAGCTGTACCGCACCCCGACGTACAGCTGTTACCCCAAAGACTCGTGGGCGGCCCTGGCCAAGAAACTGTTTGTTGGGGAGCTGATTTATCCCTGGAGACATAAAACCACCAAAACCGACTGAGAGATGGAGGGGATGAGGGAACAACAGAAAGGGAAGTGACTGATTAAATAATGAGATGGAAGGAAAGGTGAAACAAGATGGAAAGAAATGTGAGTTGCGCTGCTTTCATGTTAAATTGGAAGAAAGTTACAGAACGTGTGTTAGCAAGAAACTGCCAGTTCAGCACACTTGGTCAGGTTGAAGAAGAAGAAGTAACATGTTTCTGAGCACAGGGAACAAGGCGGTGTAAGCCAACAAACTTAAAAACCAGCAAGTAGTCACGTCCTGCTGCTGTAAGAACTGTGATCATAAGATGACTTTCACTACATGAGGAAAATACTTTTATTTTCCATCATTTTAGGATTTGATTTAGGGTCAGCTGTTTTCTTTTGTTGTAGAGGCCATCAATGAATAATAATATGAGTATTTAAACCCCTGTACTAAATGTATGCACAGTGTTTCCCACAAAGAAAAACGCCACGAAAGGACCAAAGCTATTTGTGTGGTGTGGTTTAAGTGTGCGACAGAAAGATGAATTACTAATCCTTAGATAAGACTTAATAGAAAAAAACTAATTGGAAAAAAACAAGCAGATGACAGTACATTGCTTGGCTTTGTGCTGGTGCACCTGCTTCTTAAATGTAACGTCCATTTCAAAGTGCCATAAGCAAATAGCCCATAGTGATGTACCGCTCACTATCACACACATGAAGTACAAGCTGTTTTTCACACTCCATGGGCTTTCCTGTAAAACCTACCTAGTTTAAAGTCGTTTTGCACAGGGAACCAGGACAAAAATAAAACCCTCCCTACAACACTCCTTAGTCATGAAATACCAGAATGTGAACATTTGAGTTTTTATTACCCATGACTTTTACTCCAGCATCAGCCTCTAAGCACCATTGAAGCTTTTGGAGGGATTCTAGAAGTAAAGTGAGACTGACTTTTAGTGAACTGCAGCCAATGGACACCGCTTACTCTAATGGGATATTGCCAACACATGTCCCAACAGTAACTCAAGTCAAAAAAAGTCATCAAATCAGACTCCATATTTAATGTGAAAATCCAATTTGCCAGCAGTAACCACAGGTTCCTTTTTAAGGTCTGCAACATAGAGGCGGGACTCCTCTCAGTAATCAGGTATTTATGCTTTAACTGCACTGATCATATAGATTTTATATAATTAAAGTATTAGCAAAAGTCTACCTAAATGATACTAACTGGAAAAACTGATTTATATTTTCTTTTTAATACTTTGTGTTTTGATGTATAAGAGTGTAGTCTAAAAGAACGATTAGTGTTTTATGTGTTCATTTGTTGCCATATTTCGCAGTTATGGAGGGAGTTACTGTTCTGTCATGGTACGAAGCAAATCTTTATTCTGCTCAGCATTTGTCTTGTTATTTCTAATATATGTGCCTATTCATGTCATTTGTAATGAAATGTGGTCATTCTTTGTAACAATGAACCTAATCCATCTCTGATTGAAATGAAACTAACCAACAGTGAGGTTTGATGTCGGCCTTGTTCTGCGCAAGCTGTAGGTGAACGATGCATAAGCTGTTGAAAGTTAAACATTTTTCCACTTTTTATAAAGCTAGGCAATGAAATGTCCTCTGCCTGCAGTCTTAGTGCTGAATTAGAATTCAAAACAAATGTTCACTCTTTAATGTGAATTATTTATGTACTTTAGCGTCTTTAGCACCGATTTGTCTAAATGTGCATTCTTGTTTTTGTAACCTCTTATTTTATCATCTCCTACTGATCTGTACTAAATGTTCCATTGCCATTTAATAAAATCCATGCGTATTTAATATACTGGTGTCTCTTCTTCTCAGATGAGGCTTATCTTTTCATGAACAGCTTATAAAATAATTGGTATAGAAATGATGACAGTCTTACTTGATTTAATCTAATCTGTAATGTCAATAAGAGGCTAACCCCAGAGCTGCTATATTCATATATTCTAATAAGAATTGTTTGAAATGTAATGAGATGTATTGTGACAGCATGTGCTGCTGCAGCACACGTATCCAGTCTTACTGTAATCCTGGGATCGCTCTTTTCTATTCAGATTATTATCGTTATAAATCCAAACTGATCCATAGATCATAGGAACTGTGTCTTAATGCTTTTTCTGACAATCAAACAAATGGAAAAATGTAGTTCCGGTAGGACTGATGATGAAAACCCTACATTAAATCGTTAAGGAAAAAGTGCATTTTGAAACTTATTTTTCCTTTATCACTATCTAAACATGCCTCGTGTTGATTTACGATGTTTTGTTCAGTTATTTATGTAGCATGTGTTATACAGAATGATTTAATGACTTCTAATGGTGTTTAATGCCTTATATGCTATTCTCATGATGGGCCATACAATGCATTTAAGGGGGGGGGGGGGGATACTCTGAAACTGGTCTTTATGCACTTCATTCTTTTTTTAATGCACTCATTTTCACAGCCTGTGATTAATGGGGTTTAATCAAAATGTTGTCAAAATCACTTACTTATTTATTTTAAGCAAATCTTTATTTTTTTGCAAATAAAATAGCAACAACAACAGTACAAAACTAACAATAGAATTAGGTTACAGATTTGGATAATTCCGAATATTATAAATATATATAAATGTCTATGTGCAAGTCCAAAGTAGGTAAATATAATTGTTAAAGGAATTTATATAGTGGTCAAGATGTGGTTGTGCAGTCTGATGGCTACTGTTAAGAGTTCATTATTATATTGGAGGATATTCAAATATTCAAATGGATAATCACTTCAACCTAATCAATCGATCCCCCGACCCCCTTCTTATTTGCTTATTTCCAAGGGCATGTACAATCAATCTATTCTAAACCTTTTACCACTCTGAATCTGCTTCTCTCATCATATTATCTTTGATGATTCATGCCTTTGCTGCCATTACCAGCCTGTGTGCTTGTTTCTTTGTGTGTAGGTGTTTATCCTCATGAGATTCTTTCTAGCAAAGCTAAAGAGAAGTGAGTCATGATGTTAAGAAAACAGATTTGACACAGATGGCATTAAACTCAGCCTTACTACTGTACATCACATGTCATATTATAACTCATGTTACCATGCAGTTATGCTGCATTATACTGTGTATTCTTCTTTGCCCCTCATTTCTTTATTACCATGATGTGTATGAACATTAATCTGCACTCTACAGCTTTTATCACCTCTGGTTTTATTTCTACAACACTATAGATTCACATGGGACAATAGTGTTTAGCTTTCACAGTTTTTTACATGTACCACAAGAACAGGCAACAACAAAGAAAACAATGCCTCATTCATTGTGTATTCCTTAGAGTAAGATACATATAAAATAACCATACAAAATCAACCTACAAAACATTAAAACAGACAGTTTTCTAAGTAAACAAAATCTACCTTAAGAGTCGGAATGTATTATCCATAAGATTGCCATTGTTCTGTACGTGTTTCAGTGACAAATGAATCATCTTTGTTGTCCACATTCTCCTCACCATCTGCGTGTTGTTGACAGCAGATTTTGATGGTCGTTTTGCTAAGCCAATGTATTACATCCTGCGTAAGACGAGCGTCCAATCATATGAGTTGTAAGGCGGGGCTTGGAGTGAGAGGGCGGGAACCAAGGAGAGGAGACTGTGGCGAGCAGCGGATCTGTCAGCAGTGTTGTTGTACGGTACTGAGAAGCCACAGCTGTGACTATGATTCAATATAATGGAGATATCAGAGACTGGGATTATTGAGTACACCTACAGAGATTTGGACTGGACATAAAACTGCCACAGGTTTCTGATCCCACTGCAGATATTGGTGTTTTCTGGATATAACGCAGTGAAGTTACAGGAATCTTTGTCACCCCGGACCAGAGGAAGACAAGGGGGCCTGAAATTACACGGACGGCGGTTGAAGTTGAGCTACGGGCTGCGCTAGCTAAGTTAGCAATTAGCCAGTAACAGCAAGTCATTTTTATTCACGGAGATGTGTAGTTATTAAATGCAGTGCCATGTGTTGCATTGCGTAGCGTAACGCATAGCGAGTGTCAGTGTCTTTTAATATCTACCGTGTTTGATAACTGCTGGCAACGATAGCACCAGTGCTAACTGCTAAGCTAACTAGCTAGCTCTCTGGCAGGGGATAGCTTGTTGTTCCCCACAGAGCTTTTCTTAAATGGGAACAAAAACACAGCCTCCAGGTTAGCTAGTTTTTTTGCTAACTAGAAAAAGATATGATTCGCAAAGATATTTGCTCCTATACTTTGCAAAGTGGCTTATTATAATTATTATTCCAGGCAATAAGCATGTTTTTCTTCTGTACGTAGACTTATGCCACCAAGACAAAAAGAGTCATCACGTCCGGATACAGCTTAGTTGCACTTATTTTCAGCAATAAGGATGTTATCTTTTTCAAGTAGGACATTCCTTTGAGATTGGAAGCTCTTTTTTTAATCTGAAAAGGTGCTCTGAAATTGGAAGACTGTTAACGAAAAAGAGGCATAACAAAGACTTCAAGTTGGTGGACACAACATTCGATTCAAGGCATAACAAGCCTTTGTTTTGGTTCAAGTGTGTAGAACTACACACAAGGGGGAAGTTTACAGTCATTCATCTTCAGCCCCTGGACTCAGACGGGATGCACCATGGGCAGCCAGGGCAGCCCAGTGAAAAGCTACGACTACCTGCTCAAGTTCCTCCTGGTGGGAGACAGCGATGTGGGCAAAGGAGAGATCCTGGACAGCCTGCAGGATGGATCTGCAGAGTCTCCGTACGCGTACAGTAGTGGTGAGTCACTTTTCTCTCAGCTAATGGCTTAGTTGTATCCTCTTGTGATGATGGGCTTCTTGTGTTATGTCATGCTTACTCATCAGAAAAGTCTTGAACATACTACACATTGCGCTGCTGTGTGGACTGTGGAGAACACACAATGAGCTCTCTGATAATATAAAGCATTGCCATGGAAGTCAGTCAGACTGTATGTGCATTGTCGTTCAGTCTCACTTGCCAAACAATAGTTTGAATGACCTGTTGACAATACATTTCTAGAGCAATACATTAAACTGAGCGAACAACATCCTCTCCGGTATGAAGGATTGTTCCTCCTTTTTCTCAAACAGCCTCACTGGTTTCCTACTTTAAAAACAAAAAAAGGAAGCAATGTTCTCTGTTTTACATATACATGTATTTATGTATATTATTGAAGGCCGCAAGTAGTATGTTCATAATACTGTAATTTTAACAAAATATCGATACCGCAGTGAGGGCTTAACATTTTTCTTAAAAAGTTTTTTTTGGTGAATAGACACATTTAACAAGGTTATAACATGACAATGAATACTTTTTATTTCTTGGCCAGTAGCAGAGAACAGCAGAAATACTTTAGTAAACATTAACAATAATTAAAACGTCTTTACAGTAGGGCTGCTCGATTATGGCAAAAATCATAATCACGATTATTAAAACCGATTATCCATTTACTTTGAAAACGTCCATTTATTGAAAAAATAAAAATGGAACAGTATGTTTTTAACAGTTGATTACCCTGAACTTTAAGTATAATTCAACTGAAAAACCAATACAAAAATAAATAAATAATTATAAATAATAATAATAATTAAAAAATAATCTTTTTATTTCGATTACGTTGTTTTCGTAATCGTTGCAAGCCAAAATCGTAATTGCGATTAAAATATGATTAATTGAGCAGCCCTACTTTACAGTTATAGTTTCAGATATTCCAAGAAAAAACATTTGCCATGGTGACATCACTATGTAACACTCACTGGTGGAGCGGTGCCCAGTCAGAGGAGTCCTCCCTGGGTGCAGCAGCTCAGATCACCTGGCTCTCACTGCTGTAGCTCCAAGGCTGATCCCTGCCTGCTGCTGCAGTGAGCTGTGGTCTGTGGCCGCCTGCTGTACACAAATACTCACACACTCCCATCAAAGGAGAGCCCTGAAGAAAAAAACACAAAGAAAGTTCCACATGTCTACCCAATTTTATAATTTTCGAATCATAAATCTAGTCGCCAGGAGCAAAATGGTAACGTTATGCTATAAACGAACTACAGCATGGTCGCTGCTTCAACTAGAGATGTCCCGATCCCCGGATCGGATCGGCACCCGATACTGGGTTTTAAGGTGGATCGGGATCGGCAGATCCAATTAAATGTCATGGCCGATCCATATTTAATATTTCCCATGATTCCATTGTTACGTTGTTTGTCGTTGTTGTTCTATTGCATCAGCCGCCATTATCGAGTTGGAAAAGTGGAACGGACACATATCATTAGCTAGTTAAAATGTCTGCAGTTTGGCATCATTTTAAAATAACTAGAAGTGAGTCGCCGACTGCGACATGCAAAGTCTGTGGTGTGGAAGTCTCACGAGGTGGTGCTAACAGGGTCTCCTCCAACACCACAAACCTAATAAAACATCTTAAAAAGCACCACCCCGACGAACACGCCGCCTACTGTAAAGCGACAGCGTCTGCGTCTGCGACTGATGGACAACAAACACTGCGGGACAGCTTGAAACGAAAGGATTTACTTCCTCGAGACTCCGAGAGATTTCGCAAGATTATATTCACAGCCTCCTCAGCCCTGTCATCGATTGTTTAATGCGGGGTTGTGTGTCTTTGGTTACCGTTAACTGTTGACCTCACTATCAGATCGCTGGATTTATCGCTAACGGCTACAGCAGTCAATGCATGGAAGCTAAGCTAAAGCTAACAGGCTAGCTGTCACTTCTGCCTGTTCTGCAGAAGACACCAGTGGTGGAATAAGTACATTTACTAAAAATGTTCTACTTATATTTTGGAAAATTTGAGGTTTTTGTACTGTACTGTAGGTCTGCTATACTACCAGATCACAAGTAAATGTCCTGCATTCAAAATGTTACTCAAGTAAAAGTATTAACATTCAAAATATTATATTTTGAATATTAATACTTTTGAGTTGTAAAGGGTACTTTATGTTGGATAGTAAAGTTTACCTGCAGAATATTGATACTATAGTTTCTAACTACTGGCAACTTGAACAACCAAAGTCCTATTTAACAGAATAAAGGGAACTGAAAGATCAGATTTTTTGTATTATTATTGCAAAAAAAAAAAATGCTCTTATTTGTGATAGTGAGAGAATAAAAGCTATTGAGCACAGTTTGGGTGCCTGTCTATTTCTTAATGTATACGAAATTAAATGCTGTTTGCCAACACAAAAAGTGATATCGGAAATCGGTATCGGAAAACCGGTATCGGGAAATATCGGGACCGGATCGGAACCTATATGAAAATATCGGGATCGGAAGCTAAAAAATGAGATCGGGACATCCCTAGCTTCAACGTCACGCCGACTTCCATATTCAAAACTACAGATTCAAAATTGTACAAGTTGAAGCGTTTGTTTGAACAGTTTGCAGGAGGCAGGTACTTGCTCTCAAGCAGAACAGGGCAAACAAACTTAGCGGGAGTGTTTTACGTGTTCGGTGTAATGACGTAAAACGTCCTCGACAACTTCTGTAGTCCTATTCAGCCACATGTTAACAACCATCGTTTTTCAGACACGTAAACAGGGCTCGAGCTTAAGGACGTCCCGTCGTCCCGGGCCGGAAAAAATAGGGTCGGGGACGATAAAAAATAATTTTGGGACGAGAGTTAAACAAAAAATACCCTGCTAACTCTACTACAAACGGCGATGAAAATGAAACTGACTGCACGTTTTGTGTAGCACACAGTTGTTAAACCTCCTTGTCAACATAAACACACGCGCACAAAACATTTAGCAACCTGCGAAATACACACACACACACACAGCTCTGCCCGCAAATTTGTGGGTCTAGCTATGTACTGAGTGTGTGTATTTCGCAGGTTGAGTGATGTACAATGACAATGGCATCCCGTGGAGGAATTCTGAAATGTTTTACCGTTACATCACAAAAACGCACAGCAGAACCAGACCCTGGAGCGCCGGCCTATTTACTTACTTCTCTTCATCCCCTATGGGTAATAAGGCTGAGATGAGAACCCTCCATCGCATTCAGTCCTTAGCAATATGCTGCGCCTCTCCCCATGTAGGGATGGGTACCGAGCCCCGGTATTAAACGGGCCCCGGGCCGGAATGATTAAAGACAGTGGTCCCGTTATGCTCCGACGTTATTTGACTTTTTATCGGTACTGGAGACATTTAAAAAACATATTTCATATGTATTATTGCTACATTTCTAATATGCAATAAGACTACAAAATGTGTCTATGATGTATTTTCAATCTTATTTTCGATCTTTCCAATCCAGACGAGAGATCTCTCTCTCCCTTCTGTGTGCGAGGGGGCGGGGCAGTTTGTAAAGGTCTCCTGACTTTGTTAAAGACTGCCATCCTGGTTAGTGGTTACTCTGGGTTCTGTCTTCAGGACTGAGTGTTGGATTTGTTTGTTAATTGGATGGGACTTGATTGGATTCAATATTAGAGTAACTTTCTCGTTTGTGTGTGTTTTTTAAATATATTTGGCCTTTGTTTATGTGTCTGACTGATTAGTGTGCCCTTGAGTATGGCACTTAGCCCTTAGTTGTTACTCCAGGGAGAATGTCCCTTTGGTCATTGTAAGTCGCTTTGGATAAAAAGCGACAGCTAAATGAAATGTAATGTAATTTACTCAAATAAAAAGGTTGATGAAATATCATCTAATGATTTGTATGATGTTTTATTTATGTTAAAGGTCACTTTGAATGATTTTAACTAAGGATAATGTAGAAAAACTAATATTTTAAATTCGGGACGGTCCACATTAATTTCGGGACAGATTGTATTTCGGGATGGTTCCGGGAGGATGGTGAAAAAAGTGAGTCGAGAGCCCTGCACGTAAACTCTTAAAAAATCACCAGTGGGGTCACTGCTGATGTATTTAATGTCGTAGAACGTGATCCGTCTCTTAAATGTGTTTCAACCACAGACCTTATTTCGAGCTATTTTCCAAAATCCTATGGAGAAATTGCATTGCTTTTTGTCGAAGGAACCGGAAGTGGTAACATGCTAACTTACTTCCGGGTTTTAGGACGCGTCACTGTGGCACTCTATAAATGCAGATCGGGAGAGCCGATGCGCGGCAAAACAAGCTCGCCAAAATGGCTTCACCGGTCTGGCAGTATTTGAAGGTGTCCAAAAAAGACAATAAAATAGCGGTATGCAACGTGTGTGAAGCAGAAATCCTGCTGCTCCACCCGCTGTGTGACGGACCGGTGAGCGGAGCAGAACACACACTAAGAGTTAGACCTTACACACTTAGCTATTTTATCTACCCCTGGAACAAGCTAAACTAGTTATAAATATATTTATTCTTCACTGTCGGTTCACTCATTACTGGATCAGCGAGCTGCATGAGATACTGACAGGCTGTCAGGAGAGAGAGGGGGAGAGGAAAAGAGAGAGGCTCCCGTTATTTCTCCCGTGTTATTATCCAAAGTTAATGTAAACTTGAATAATGTACTTCATTTGAATGTAATAATTATGTTGGTTGTTGTTTGTGAGCGCCAGTGAATGAGCCCCATCAACTGAGTTTTAAACATCACTTTAAATGGAAGATCCCCATAGGCCCCACCTACTCGATCGGATCGGTATCGGCCGATACTGATTCCGGCGATCTCCGCCCCAAAATTGGCGATCGGGGCATCCCTAGTTGCAGTCCAGTCTATATAAAAACCGTATTACTCTTGCTCCCATACACACAAGAGCCTGTTGTTTTACCATTCTCCAGCTTTAACTGCATTTAACCAAAGGAAATGAAGGAATAATACATTCAAAAACACCCTAAAAGATTGTGTGTGGGAGAAAATCCATTTAGGGGGGGGTCACCAAAGTGAACTCTACATATGGAAACCACTTCAACATAAACATCCTGTTATTGATGTTGCTTATGTAGCACAAATGACTCAGCACTGAAAGCAGCATTACTTTGCCAACAATAAAAGCAGACATGATGGATTCTCTCCACTCAGCGACTTTAAAATACCTCCAAATGAATTGTAACAGTGTACTGGGATGAGAAGTCCTAATGGCTGCAGAGAATGCAGGTAACAATATTGAAAGCTCTTAAATGCTTCTGAAAACAGTCTGCAGCAGTAACCAAGATAACGCTTGGTTTTTGTAAATTGGCAAAAATATGCTAACACCCTGGCATGGTTCTTTATGATGTGTGGGAAATAAATCCTGCATCACTTGATGCTACAATAAGAGTCTGTTAAGGAATACAATGAGATGCCAGCAGGACAGCAAGGAAGAGTGTCTACCCACCTCACGCATTATACCACCACCTCCTCTTCAAACCACTTCTACTGCAATACAAGCTGCCCAGTTTCCTAAAGGTAAACGAGCACGTGACTTGCATTTGTTGAGATATTTGCTCCAGCAAAAGGTCTTCACCAGAAAGCAGTCATAGATAGGGATGCACGATATTGGTTTTTTGAAACCGATACCGATAACTTCCTGTTTCTCAAGACCGATACCGATAACCGATAATAATATTATATATATATTAAATGTACCTGTAGTTTTTGCACACCTGGTGGTAAAAAAAAGACTAGTAGTGAGCAAATGACATGAGCATTACTACTATGACCAAAACAAAGCCAAGAACAGTTTTGACTCTTCAAAGTGACCATATTTATTTTCCCAAATAAACATAATTGAGTCAATCAGTCAATGTTTGTAGTCTTTGTCCAGCCACTGCGCCGTCAGACCTAGCATGCTAACGGGGCTAACATCACTGGTCCATATGTCCGTGGTGAAACTTATGTCCCGTATATCGTTATCGATCAGAGTATGAAGGAGTGTGCATTGCATTTGTTAATACAAATAGCAAGCAAACTATCTAACTCTGAAACTTTGAAATAGTCCCATACTACCGACGACATGTTTGTTTACTGTCCTGGCTTTACGGTGCACACCATTTACTTCACAGCCAGGCATGAGTTAGGGAGCGCTGGATTTGTGAAAAACTCCCCTCTTCCTAAACCACTAATACCACAGTACTGGCAAACGGGAGGAGCCGAGTGAAAAACAAGCGCCCCTCATCCCAATCCACCCACACCGCAGTATTTCTTTCTTTTTTTTTACCCAAAAAATATATATTGTATATTATCGGGGCTATTAATACTTTTATCGGGATGACGTCATAATTCCTAATATCGGACCGATAATTATCGTGCACCACTAGTCATAGATGATTCCCCGAGTATCCATTAAGCTTTTTAGATGAAAAAGGTTTTCATCTCCTCCCCTCAGGATGACAGCAACTGTTCATGAAATATACATCAGTCAGCAGAATGAGCCTTTTTTTTCATCACTGATTCTTTAATGAATTCAGCCAAAGGGTGATGCCGCCTGTTGGCATTTGGCTTCTCTTCTTCATGGGGGTTTTTACACACCCACTACACTGAAGGCCAAACTGTTCCATACAGCCAGTGACAATGATTTGAGAAAGGCTGGGCATAATTATAAATAAGTAGTAAGGCATTTAAAAGACACAGTGAGTGTCAACGTGGTTGGCGATGTATTGCTCTATTTGGTGGCTCTATTCAAACATATCAATGCAGTCATGTGAAGCTAGACGGTCTTTATCTAAAAAAGATTATCGATGAGCAAAAAACTATTCAACATATCTCTGGATATTGCATATCTTTTGGAGTTCTAGTCAGACAAAACAGGCCAACTTGGATTTACGGAAATTATAAAGGATAGTTTTCAAATTTGTGTGATATTTTATATACCAGATTTGTCATGTTACCGAAATAAATCTACATATGGGCTTAAATAGAACACTATTTGCATTTTCATATATATTTTTATATATGCATGGCTGCGATCTAAAGATGTAGGTAGGATGTCACCACTGCGTTGGATGTTTCTGAACACAAGCCCATGGAGAACCTGTCATTCCTCTAAAGAAAATCAGCGAGCCTTAGAGTCTCTCAAAGAGGAACACGTCCTACTTGACGGGAGCCAGATCAAACGGCTTCATTAGAGGCAGAGTGGAACGCAGCTGAACGCTTGTGCCGGGATGTTTGTGCAGACAGAAGCTCTCATATTGATGTTCATCCCTCTGGCTAATAGAGGTTAGTGTGGAGGAAGGGAAAACTAAATATTTTAGGAGGAGAAAATCTGGACAGAACAGCAGATAACATTGTTTCTTTGGGCTGTGATTGGCTCCCAACTCGACTTGGGGGCCGTCACATATTCTCCTCAGTGATAGTGTGAGTTACAGATCAGAAAAAACGTTTGGTTCTGTAAAACAGTGAAGGCCACTTTCTTACTTATTTTTTTGACAATTAATAAAAGCTGTATTGATGATCGTTTCAGTGAAAGGCAACATTATCTTGTTCCAAGTTCTCTAATGTTACATGTTGCTGCTTTTTCTCGCATGTATGATGTTAACTAAATATCCTTGTATTTTGTTAGTCACCCAGAAAATGGTATTCGGGACAGCCCTAGTAGACTCTAAATGTTGATTGTCTTGCTGTATGTATCCTAATTTGAATCCCCCCAACTGATGTTAAGGCAACTTTGGTTGGAGAGGGGGGGATTGGTGTGTTACAGAGAGGATCCCCCCATTCATTTTTCACAATGCGTTAAGGTATTGAATTTCACAGCCTGTTGAAGTTAGCAATCAGATAACACCAGCCTTGGAGGGGTGTAGACAATCCAAATGCAAAAGCAGGTTGGAAAGAGGCTTTTCAGTGCAGCTGCGAGACTCTTAAATCTGCTTTTCATTCTGCACGCACTAACAATGGGATATTCCCCGGGGGTCATGCAGGCCCGGTGGCCCATTGTTTCTCTGCAGCAGAGGACTGGCTGTTTAGACAGTGGCATATTCACACACAGCGGTTATCAAGTGGAAGCAGGCCAACTCCGAGATAACCCCCTGCCCTCTTAAAGGAGGGAGGGGCTCACAGGAGAGAGTGAACTGGTAAATGTAAAGCCGGCCCTGGTCTAATCCTCTAGCAAGACGCATTCAGACTCTATCCGTTCAATATTACTCCAGAGCTTAGCAGGAAGTGCAGTCAAATCTGATTTTCTGCAGATGTAATGTATTTCATATTTATAATGGCTATTATTTAAATGTTACAACTTTAAGACATTATGTTCACAAACAATTTAATTATTATTTAATTAATTGATAACATCATATTAATTAGCTACTTGTGGTGTACACTAAAATCATGGTTTTGTGTGCATAAAAAAACGAAATGTCTAAGGATTAGGGATGGGAACGATTAATCGAATATTCAAAATAATTCAGGTATTCGAATAATTATTCATGTATTCGAATATGAGTTATGAATATTTTTTAGGGAGGAATGCTTAAGTTGATTACATATTATCAAATTGAATAATTCAATGTATATGTATACGTCCGGTTATACTTCACTCGCGTTTATGTCCAAATCCATCAGATCTAGCTAGTTCTAGCTAATGATATGGCTGCTGCCCCTCCCTACACGCAGATCACGCAGACTCAATCCTCATCTTAGGCCCAAATGTGGCGCAAATACGCTCCGCAGCCATTGCGAGGTTCCGCCGTTTACAGTTCATGAGCGTGCTCCCCCGCCCCCTGTCAACACTCGCGACACATGAGTGGCCAGCCTAAACAACAATAAGCGCTGCTTGGCAACAGTGTGTGGCGGCAAAGTACATAGACAATAGACATTTTGACAGGAGAGATTTAGTTTTGCTGGTATTCAACATATGTTACCAGTCATAGTCCGGTAATTATTTACACTCTAAGAAGAGTCCTACACAACAGACATGGCGTCAAAAAGGATTAATGTGTGGAAATATTTCGACCAGGTTAGTGAGTGCGGTGTAGAGTGCAAACTATGCCAAATTAAACTTATATACAACTATACCTTGCTATACCCGCAACCTCCGTTCCAGCTGAGAGGGTTTTCTCTACAGCTGGGCTGATTGTGAATCGCCTCTGCACATGAAAGCTGTAGGCCTATAGCTGTCAAACTGTGATCACCAGTTCAATAAATGTGACAAATTCGACTTGGTTTCTATACTTATTTGAACATGTATTTATTTATCTCCAAAAGTTATTGAATTTTTTTTCTTTCCGTTAACCGTTTTTTGGGGGGTCGAATATTCGAATATACATTTGCTTTCAAATTCCCATCCCTAATAAGGATATGTTTTTTTTAAATGTATTTTAAACTTGATGAAAACGGTTTTCTTTTTAAAAACAAGGAACATTTTGAACACTTATTCTCCTGATGATCAGCACATCTGAGTGATGCTTTTGAATTTCCGTTATATGTTTCCATTCCATTAGCCATTATTTGTTCTGCACTCGCCATATTGTCGAGCACACCTGGCACCTGCACACCAATCAACTTGTCGTAGTCAGCATATCATGCTAACAGCTAATGGCTAAATGTGGTGAACACACACCTTTCATTTGACATTACATGCACACACCTGCATAGTGTGCAGCTGACTGCCACTGTGCTGGTTTGGTACAAATAAACGTACACCCCTATGATTCTATACGCTGATCATATCTATGTCAACCTCTCCTAGTTTTACAGAGACAAAAAACCTAATGTAGAACACATTACCACCATATAGTTAACTCGGCACTTCTTTGAAACCGTCTCAACAAAAGCTTTTATAAGCCTCACAAAGCTTTGAGTGCCTCGAAAGAACAGAGAACCCCAGAATAGAAGCAGCAGTGCTCTGCTAAGACGTCAGAGATGCTATTGATTATAAGTGAGCCCTGGCAACTAGAGAAGAGGAGCGCTTGGTCCCAAATCCCGCACTCACTCAAATTCAATTAGCTTAGCCTGAGCTCAGCACTTTAGCTCGGCAGCAGCTTTATGTTGCCTGGGAAATTGGAAGACATTGCTAATTTGGTTAGCCAGCAGCTGCTTCCTGCCAGAGGCTGATGCAGTCATGTGTGGGAGTTAGGGCTGTACCCGAATATTCGTTCGTTGGAGTACTACTCGGGTTTCAATTTCGTTATTCGTTTTTTTTTTTTTGGAAATCTCCAATATCAACGTAAGAGCTTGTGCCTCTTCGGGGGGGTGCTAACACTTAACCATAAACGTTATCGTTTACTTTCTCCGTCTTTATATGTAGATATGACTTTTCTCCGTTAATCTCAGTCATGTTGTTTCCATAGCAACAACAACTTCCTGTCAACAACAGCGCTAACTCTCCTTATAAATAAAAGCATGTCCATACAAAATAGGAAGCCAAGCCAAGTTACACTTAAGACATATACAACTGCAACGAAAGTAACAAACACAATACGATATCCTTTTCAATTTCAAAGAACACCAATTGGGTTATATACATTAACAAATAGCTATAAAACAACAATACTGTAGAATAACAAAATGAATGCTCTTTAGCTAACTAGGATGTTAATGTTTACGTTTAGGGACTTAATGTTTAATGTTAAAGATAATGGTTTCCTTTTATTGGTGGTACATATACATCCGTTTGGTGGAGGTGCGAGGGTTTGTTGAGTATGCGCTTGTAAGTCATAGCTTGAAGTGGTATGATGCATTTATCAATCAAGAGACTTCTCCTTTTGAAAATAATCTTAGTCCATTATCAAATAAATTAAACAACAAGAATGTGCTTGCTTGTATCTTTTATGACTTTGAGGAATTGGCTTTTGTCTTTATTTCAAAAATATGTTATCATTAAAGGAGGGGTAGGTAAGTTTGAGAAACCGGCTCGAGATACACTTTTTGTTATATTCCATGGAATGCTCTTAATATCCTGATAGCAATGCATATTCTAAGTGCTTTGAAAAAAAATCCATAAAAAAAAATCATCTGTGGAAGCCGTAATACTGTAAAAACTACGACCAATTATTTTAGCCGGGCCGGCTAAAATAACTGGTTGGCGGACCTGTCTGTCAGCCTTCAATCTCGTGCACACACACACACACACACTCGTGCACTTGCGCGCGCCGTCATTGCATTGCGCGCGTTTCCCGTGAGCTCCTCGGTCAGTCCTCCTGCAGCGGCTCAGTCCTCCTGAGCTCGGCAGCAGGATGCGTTCACCATGGCAGAGTTTGCTTCACCATCGCCTACAGGTCGCAAAAGAAGAACTGTAATGCAGCAAATTATG
>CALSBZ010000016.1:5295981-5312226 GCA_943591055.1 Gobionotothen gibberifrons | reverse complement strand
TAAACATCAGCCATGTTTGTTTTCTCTGTGTGCGGATGTTTTCTGGTCCACACATCTTTCTTTTCAACAAAAAAATTACAGGATTACAGGATGTCATTGTTATGATTGTGTTGTAGCTGACTCTAAGGACATAATTCACCATTGTCTGTGGTAGTAATCAATTTAAGTGCCTTTTCTTTGATGTTTTACTTTTGTACTTACACAATAACAGTTGGACAGTGTCAATGTGTTACTCTGGAAACATACAGGGTTGAGAGTAGTTGTATTCATTGGTTTTGAGATTTTAGCTGTCTTAAAGCGGCCCTCTTATGCTCATTTTCTCATATGCTCAAATGTTTATATGCATTAATGTTCAAAAAGCTCTTTATTTATCTCATACTGCCTGTGCTGCAGCACCTCTTTTCACCCTCTCTCTGAAACCAGAGCCCAGTCTGCTCTGATTGGTTATCTGGCCGGCTCTGTTGTGATTGGTCGACCTCTTAGGCTTATGTGTGGGACTTCTCTATCACGTACAATGCGTTTGAGCACTAGCCAATAGGAGCGCAAGTGACATGAGGTCATTATGTCACGGAGGTAAACAAAGGAGTCCAATCGAGGTGTTTCTGGCGAGGGGGGGTAGTGTGGGAGAGAAACTTTGGGATTTTATCCTTTGCAGACCATTTACATGCACAAAAACCTATAACACAAAGCAGGGAAGGTAAAACACCAAAAAGTACAATAGGACCGCTTTAATGAATGACTCACCCCACATCAAAGATAGTTGTTGATTATTTTTCTTTCTCACAACTTCTACAATATATTAATCTAGTTTTTTCCTTCACAGGATGCCTACCATTCCCACCGTCCCAAAGAGAAACTCCGCCTGGACAGCAACAACAATGAGAACTCGGTCCCTAAAGACTTTGACACCATCGACAGCAACAGCAACCTGGGAGCCCGACGGCAGCGGTTTCCACTCGCTAACTCCAAGCGTAAGCTGGACAAGGCCCAAGCACAGAGCATGCTGGGAAAACCTGCAAACGAGGTCCTCAAGTTCCCTCCGGTGCAACCCAGAGGGGTGGGGCCCCATAACAATAGCACCCACGTCCGTAAACCCCACCCCCAGGTTCCAACGGTCCCAATGCCGGTGCAGAGGTCCGATCAGTTTCACACAGCGAAGAGGTCCTCTACGCTGCCACCGCCCGGCGTGGTGGTGAAGAAGGAGCAGCCGCAGTGCGAGATCAGCGGGAAGGAAGCCATTTCTGCTCTGTCCCGGGCCAAGAGCCGCGAGTGTCGGCAGCAGATAGTGGAGATCTACTGCAAACACAAAAACAAAGCCCTGATGCCGGAGAGAGTGCCTCGCTACTGCCCCATAGAAGGTGAGATCTGCACTCATTTATACTAGAGATGAAATATCAGCAGATGAAACCTTTTATTTCAAAGGTTTAAAGAGTTTATTGCTATCTGGATAATGGCTACTGCTCAGTTGTTGGCAATGAAATTCAGAATACTTTATTTAACCCAGTCAGAAATTGTGTTTCGGAACAGTTGCTCCATTTTAAAATAAAATAAGACAAAATGGGAAAAGAAAATAATAAAAATATATATTTGAACACCAGAGTTACAATTGTACAACTATATAAAACAATAAATACGTTCACAAAAATATGTATATGCTTGCAGGTGGTTTAATGCATGTTGGTGTCTAAAGGACATTTGTGCTGTGAATGGTTACATGAATAGGGCTTAAGGCTTGTGAAGATGTATCTCAAATACACTCAACAAAATATGATCTAAGGCAAATGATATGACTGGTATAGATGATTTTAGTGTATAACCCACCCCCAGTTTCAAACATGTATTACATTTTTTCCCTCGAAACCCCCTTTGAGGTCTTGCCCCCAGGTTGAGGACTACTGTTCTAATCTTTTCTTTGGAGGATCTTAAAAACGGAAGATGTCCATTAGGTTAGAAAAAGTGCAGTCAGGCTTAAAATAAATTGTGGCCATTTATTTTTCTGGTGGACTGAATCTGAAAAAGGACTGATGTAGCATATTTCATGAGACTATATTTACAATATGGGTGTAATCCAAAATATGACATAGTTGGCTTGAATGTATTAACCTATGATTTAAGGACAGATTTATCCCTTTAGTTATGACAGTGGCTGATTGAGCCAGTTAACAAATGACAGACTGAAAGACGTAAAGGACAAGGAATCAGATGAACAGGCGGCTGCTTTGAAGTGGCAAAGAGAGATTTATATTTTCTAAATGTACCCTTTGAGAAGCATTTTTAACCCGGCACGTGCCATGAAGACGCTTCCAGTCCGCTGCCAGTTCTATTTTCAGGGAGCTGAAGCGCGGACGGACATAGAGGATGAGACTCAGCCTGAGTAATTACACCCCAATCAAGCAAGCACTTTGCCGTCTTATTTTTGGATTCGCTGACTAATGATTTAGTTGTAGTCGTGCTCTCTGAACCACCCTGCGCCGTTTGGGGTTAAATTGATGTGATTATAGGTTGCTTTGATGATAGGCTAGTCATTATATCCACAGACTGGAGCGGCTTTGGTGTTTCTGTGTGCATCCAGTGGTGGGAGAACTACTCCGATCCTTTACTTAAGTAAGAGTAGAAAACTGGTATTAAAATTAGGGCTTAGCAATATGAAAAAAAATCCTATATATGTTTGACGACATTGCAATCTTATTCATTGATGATTACACAAAATATTTACACAATGACAATTTTGTTAAATAATCATCAGTAATGTGGTGAATTCAGAAAGATCACTCTACGAGTAGATATAGGGCTTTAAAACCATCCAAATATCTCTATATCAATAAAATATTTATATTTGGAACAGCTATAGAAGTGCAGTATTATCAGTAAAATGGGCTTTAAGTATCAAAAGAAGAAGTACTCATTATACACAAGGGCTCTTTTCAATTGTTATAGTGTTATAGAATATTATATTATTCTGTTTTTGTCCACCAAACAGATGTATTTGGTCAAAAATATTGTGGCATTTGATATACTCCATATCACCCAGCCCTATTGGGAGTACACTACCTCATATCCTATGAGAATATTATGTGATGTAATGGTTAAAACATTTAAATGACTGTATTAAAGGAAAATCATTTCTCCCAACATTTTTATTTCAAGGTATAATCAGAACACTTTTCTCTGGAAGGAAATTGGATTCATTTTTGTAATAAAATAAAACCATTTAGTTAAAGTAAAATGTGTGTACAAACCAGATAATGCTTTAAAAACAGTGTACAAAACGTTTTACCTCCTAAGCATAGTAAATATTGCACAAAAGGAGTAGTATAAGGTAGCAATAGAAGTACTGTAAAGTACACGTATGACAAAAAAGTCCAGTACTCGAATAAATGTATTTAGTTACATTCCAGCACTGCGTGCATCGCTCCCCCTGTCCACACCAGATTACAGTTATTCATCCTGAAACTCCCAGCATGCCCCACAGCGCGGGTAAGGTCACTAATTAGGCGGAGCAGGCCTCAACCCGCGCCATCTTTAGGGTGAGCGTGATGATGGAGAAGCATGAGGCTGTCAGAGGCTTTGTATACACAGGAGGCAGATTTAGCTCAGACAGCCACAGACTGAACAGCATTTCCACGAAAGAATAAAAGATTAAGAACAAGAGCGGCGTGACGTTTCCTTGCAACCTGCACTTAAACAATGCAGCAATTAGTCTGCCTTCTTGATGTTCTCTTTTTAGATTTTTTACTAAATATGTTTGTAGAAAATTGCTGATTTGGTGTTTTTTTGTTTCGATAAATATATCCCAAACTACAGTTGTACCACAGTATGGGATTAACAATGTTGGATAAACCTCAGTATGAGTTGTTTTTTTTGTATGTCAAAAAAATCCGTGCATTATTTATTTCCTATTGTATAGAAACGAAAAACAGCCAATCCCAAGAGGAGCTGGAAACAACACAATTAAAACAAATTAGATTTTTAGACAGCAGACCCCGTTGGAAAATGTGTTCATTACCCGAGTGCTGATATGAACTGTTTTGGCAACAGGACATGAATGCAACATTTAATGTCAACTGCTCTGTAAAAGATGCTGCCTGTGTAATAAGCTGCTCCCCTCTGTCCAGGTAAGGCCAATGTGAACGTACAGTGGGACGAGAACCCCTCGGGGTCCGCCCAGCTGGTCCCGGCCCGGATGGCCTTCGTCCTGGTGGTCCACGGCCGGTCCTCACGTCAGTTCCAGCGTCTCTTCAAAGCCATCTACCACACCTCGCACTACTACTACATCCATGTGGACCAGGTGAGAACGCCCACTGTCACAGAGCGGGGCAGGGATGACGTATTTTCAAAGGCCGACCCGGAAAAGACATGCACAGAAATCTCCACATTAACAGCACCTTTAACATTTATGAGGTGCAAATGCAATCTCCAGAATTAAAAAGCTAACGTAAGGCTATAGGGACTACATCACACTCACATGACTTACTGGTCACCACTGCTAAGCTAGTTGGCTAATGTCTGGCGTGGTGCAGTTTTTAAGACAAAATAACAAACACAATGATCAAGTGGGGTATTAACTGACATATTTCATGTTGTAGAACAAGTCATTAAAATCTCTTAAGCTTGTGCTAATCACAGAGCTTATTTCAGGCTTCTAACTGATGAATCCAATAGACCACGATACTTCTAGGGAACTAAAATGCTAACACATTTCTGGACTTATTCCTGCACCCTTTTAAATCATTCAAATACTTTTTTGTATGCAGGATTACAAAAAGTAAACATGAGCTTTTTGAGCTGCAAGCATTTTGACAAACCCGAATGAAATGCACCGAGATGAACGCTTTATCAGAGAGAAAAACTCATCATTTGATATATTTCTAATAATATAAGCCTCACCCCCTCCAGGTCAGAAAATGTCTTCCGTCTGATACACTACAGCCACACTATATCTGTTTGAACTGTTTGTGTGCTACATTTCAAAACCACTTGTCCTATGTTAACCTTTCAGAGAAACAAGCTGAGCTAATGTTAGCTCACAGCCAATCTATGTCCTTCAGGGAAACACTGATTTGTAATTTAAACCGGCTTAGTTCAGTGTTTAATCACAAGCTCTGTTAGTTTTGGAGAGCAGTAGAGCCTATAACCTTCCTTGTTGTAATGTCCACCTTCCCAGAGGTCCAACTATCTCTACAAAGAGGTCCTGTCTCTGGCCGGACAGTATCCTAACGTCCGGGTGACTCCCTGGCGGATGTCCACCATCTGGGGCGGGGCCAGCCTGCTGACTATGTACCTGCGCAGCATGGAGGACCTTCTCAAAATGTCCGACTGGTCCTGGGACTTCTTCATCAACCTCAGCGCTGCAGACTACCCCATCAGGTGGGATACAGGGTCAGAGGAGGGAAGCAGAAAGACAATTACACTTTTGAAGTTAACCTGAATTGCTAAATTCATGGCAAAAGTCCAGGTCAAATGTTCATTTGCATTTTATTTTTATTTGGTAATTGTTTTAAAGAACTGAATTAAAGGACCAGTCATTGCCATATTTCAAGCTAAGAGCCCAAATTACCCTCATAGGGTTTCTATTTGTGCTTAAAGGGTAGCTTTAGATTGTTTGAAGATACTTTAACAGTAAATGCAATCTAGAGGAGCAGATAGGTTTGCCAGCAAAAAGCTAAGCAATGTACTTCTGTGGACGTGTTTAATACATACATATCAGTTGAAGTGTACGCTATATTTAGAATGTTTTCACCGCTGTACCTTGCTGTCAGCCATTTCTGAAGGGGAACTGAAGTTCTCATATACTCTCCTCTATTGCTGCACAATATGTATTTATTTTGTATGATAAAAACTTAGGGAAAGACACCAATATAGCTCTTAATCTAGAGTTAATTTAAAATACAAAATGTGTAGAAAACCACATCATAATTTTACTATCATTTTGGTCCCTTTTGGAAATTATTTCCTTTTTAATTATAAAATTCATGAAAACCTTTAAGATCACATTAAAAAAACCTGATAAGGGAAGTTGTTGGGCCTGGTTAGCTAGAAATATGGCAACTTGTCTTTTTAAATTCTTTCAAAATGCTTATTGTAACATAATGAAATGTGAACGATGACCATATAGTATAAGCACCTTGTGAAACCCGACTTCAAACTATCTTGACTATCTCTTTTAATCCAAGAGATGCTCTCTAGACTCTTGGTCCATAGAGGTTTGGTGGATTTCCCCCCGTACCGTTCCCTGTGTTGTATCCCTGCAGAAGAATGTGGGGGATTTATCGATCACGTCAAGTCCCATCCAAACACGCAGAGCATTGATTTGTTAAAGCCGTGTTTGGTTTGTTTAAGGTCTTATGGATCAGGTTACACGGCCAATAGCCCTCAAGTGCATCGACTCTGAATGGATGTGGAGTCTATAGCTTTGAAGCAGAGCCCCTTTAATGGCTGCCCTGCTGCTCTGGGATCTGAAGGGGTCTGAAGGGGGGGGTGTTGTTGGAGGAGAGCTTTGCTGGGATCAGTGCAGGTATTGAGCTCGCTGGAGCAGTGAAGTAAGGAAGTCCCATAAAGACATTTGTGGAGGTCGTACTTGTTAGTCTGCGGAGATGTCGTGATTTGTTCTAGAATTCTGTAGTTTGATGCAGAAATCAGTCCCAGTAAGCAGCATTGGTTCGATTTTTGGAAATGATTCAGTCCATTGGCCCCTTTTTTATTCAGTTTGTGCCAATTTTGGTGCGTTATTCCTTCATTACTAATCTGATAAAGGTCCAGGAAAACGGGGAAATAAAATAATGAATAATATCTTAACACCTTTATTTTTCAATGAATAGCTGCAACTGTTAGTAATTTGACAATTGATAATAACAACAATAATATTAATATCAGAATATATATATCGTTAAAGTTAAATAAAAATAAATAAATACATAATGCATATCAGGCTATTAATAAAATAAAGATACATAATATTAATAGATACAGATAAATAATAGATATTACAAATGTATATATATATATAAACATTTTCAAGTACAGCTCAAAAACAATGAATCAATTGACAAAAATGTGTTTAGCAAAAAAAACTAAAATAATATTGCTAATAAAACATGATAAGAAATGTTCAACAACAGCTGAAACATTAGTCAACTGAAAAATAATGATTGGCAATTATTTTAATAAGGAATTCAAAAAACCCAGTATTTTAAAATGAGTAACACTAAAATGTCTTTGAAGCCTAATCAAAATGTTACATTTTTCACATTTTGTTCTTGAGAGGGCTCCTCTTATTATTCCCTGCCCTCCCATCAGAGCTACTGTTTGAACACCCTTCCAGCTAAAATCCATAGCCCATACACAGCATTAGGACACACCATCAATAGCTGTGACGTCATTGAAGCCCATGGAAAGTGAGTCAATGGAAGTGTGTGTGAATGTGTGTCTGTATTTCTGTAGCCACAGTATGTCGCACAATCCTTTTTCAAATATGAAAGAGAATAATAAACTTCACATGATCAGATAATGTGAGATAATGAGAAAAACAAATAAGCGATCACATTGATTTGAACAATGTGCATAGTATTAGCTTATGTTTCTTATTGATAAGCTAAAAGACGGTCCACACGTGATCCGGACTGTAGAGAAAGAAAAATAATGAAATTTGAAATAAAGAGTCAACAAAGAGTATACTGCTACTCCACTACAACTCAGATGTAATTTATCTTTTAGCTTTAGTTACTTTTCTGATTGCAATGTTCTCCTTCCTGTCCAGTGACACCATGTATCTCCAGATCATTCTGAATGCTTGTAATAAACTGAAGGATGAAGTGTTCCTTGTATGTATTGAGAAGATACTCCTCCTATTTTTCTGATAAATTCATGAAAAGTTGACTTTTCAGAGATACATGGTTCTCACAGGACAGCGGCAAAGCTACAAACATGTGATGATCTTATAGGCGAGTTCACACCGCAGTACTTTTCCCACAAAGGTTCATGAGAACTCTTTAGTTCTCATGAACTAAGTACAGATCGCGTTCACACCGGAATAAGTCCCTGGGGGTGGATTAGGCAAATGAAGCCGCTGATGTCACTTCTTCGTCTTCTTCTGCTTTGGGTTTACTGGCAGGCCGCAAACAACTTCACGGCGTATACTGCCACCCGAAGTCCCCGGCCGGAAGTCCCCGGAGTTGGGGACTGGCTTCAGTAGAAGCTGCTGGGACTCCCAGCCTTCCGAGTAAATCGCCAGAACACCGACACCTCCTCAATATATTCAATTACTGGATTTTGATTATTGATCTTTTAATACATCTTTGACTGGTAAAGATAGAGCTAGTTTGAATTACTTTGTATACTGCTGCTGGATGTCTTACACTGAACAAAAATATAAACGCAACACTTTTGTTTTTGCTCCCATTTTTCATGAGATGAAAACCAGTCAGTATCTGGTGTGACCACCATTTGCCTCACGCAGTGCAACACATCTCCTTCGCATAGAGTTGATCAGGTTGTTGATTGTGGCCTGTGGAATGTTGGTCCACTCCTCTTCAATGGCTGTGCGAAGTGCGAACTGGTTTTCGGACCCCCCCAGACCCCCCCCAATAAAGCAAAAATGCACGTTTCAGAGTGGCCTTTTATTATGGCCAGCCTAAGGCACACCTGTGCAATAATCATGCTGTCTAATCAGCATCTTGATATGCCACAGGCTACAATAGGCTGGCCACAATAAAAGGCCACTCTGAAACGTGCATTTTTGCTTTATTGGGGGGGTTATTATTAAGTGCTCACTATCACAGATTTTTTCAGATTTATGAACAATATTTGAGAGAAATGGTTATTTTGTGTACCGTACTTTCCGGACTATAAGCCGCTACTTTTTTTCCCACGCTTTGAACATCGCGGCTTACACTACAGCTTCAAACAAAGCTTGGAGCTGGGCGTGTCTGAAGCTTGGGGATTTTATTCGAGCCCCGCAACCAACAACCAATCACATGAATGTCCCGCCCCGTTTACGTAGTGTTAACATAGCTAGCAAGCTATGCTTGGATATACTGGATATAAAATCCCCAAACAGGCGAAAGCCTACCAGTTTCACCCACTGTCTCTGCCACCTCCCCCCATGCCTGGTTCCTCCGGTTGTATCCCGGTAAGTTAATAGGGACTGGTCATACAAAACCGGGTGATTTGCTACGGCGATAATTAGTTTATCCTCCATCTGTTTTTGAAATATAGAAATGAACGGCGGGATATCTCTCCCAGCTTAGACGCGGTTTGATTGGCTAGGACTTGAGCTGTCAGATTTTCAGAAACGGGATTTGATTGGCTGGCGAGCCGGAGACGCCGGAGAAGCTCAGCCACGCTACCCACAAGTGCGGCTTATATTCAGGTGCGCTTAATAGTCCGGAATTTACGGTATATAGAATTTTTTAGATCTTTGAGTTCATCTCATGAAAAATGGGAGCAAAAACAAAAGTGTTGCGTTTATATTTTTATGTCAATGTTTATTTATCAATATATGTTATTAGGTAATAATCAGTATCTGTAAAGTAACTAAAGCTGGCAAATAAATATACTTGAAATACAATATTGGCTGTCAAAATAGGGTAGAAGTACAAAGTAGCATAAAATTATTATAATTGAATTTATTATAATGACTAAAGTAAGTACACATACCTCAAAATTGTACTTAAGTACAGTACTTGAGTAAAATGTACTTCATTACATTCCACCACTGGATATATGAGCATACGTTGCAGCAGCCTCAGTTAGATTTAAATGTGTGTGTGATACCGATGAACACAAACATGCCCACAAACACACACATGCACGCCTGCGGAGTGTTTTACGACTGTAATCAAAGTTAGCCGAGTTGTGTGTGTGTGTGTGTGCATCAGGCCACACACTGCAGCTCCGCACAGTTTGAAGAGGAAACTAAATAAAAGGCCCAGCTGTCCCAAACACAGTGACTCTGATTCCCCTAAATGGAAGATTGTGTTGCATTGTTTAAAAGAACGAGACGTATCGTTCAAACATTTAATGACATCCTGCTTACATGTGTATTCATTACGAGGAGAATCCCCCTTAAAACACTGTTTACTGCAAACACAGCGTGTATCGCGTGATTCTGTTTTGCTTCTCCAAACACACAGAATGATGCGATAAGATGTTTTTCACGGTATGAAAGGTTGAAAAGCAAAAAAATGTTTCAAACATTTTAATTCATTAAGTTAAATGTGGATTTATTTATTTTTGGGCTAAAAGATAATCTGCACCTCAACCACCTACAAGGGTAAAACCCAGCTTTTAGTTGAATGTATTAATAATTAAAGGGTGTTATACTGTATATATATACAGTAGAATTCAGAAGCCTGGGACATTATTATACTTTTACATACAACATTTAAATCATTATATGTGCATACTTTTATTAAGGATTTTTGTAAATGTATAACTTTGACTTTTTAGTGGGTTTTATTGGTATTAGTAGTTTTAACTAAAGAAAATGATCTAAATACATCCTCTCTCATTGGTATATGAGTATGTGGTATCTGATGGTGCTAGGTGGACATTCACCATCAACATTCATGTCTAAGGCACCATTTTTATATATCCAATAGTTGTCATATCATCACATTTCTCTAAAGAAACGTTTTGAGTGGATGATTGACAGCCGATGTCTCCCCTCAGGACCAACGAGCTTCTGGTGGCATTCCTGTCCAAGTACCGCAACATGAACTTCATCAAATCTCACGGCAGAGACAACGCACGGTGAGAAAAAGAGAGTTCAATCTTCATCACAGTTCCTCTTTTAAATCTCCCTTTGTGTGTTTTTTTTCTCTGCTGATTAGAATCTTATTTTTTGTAGGGGAGATAATAATTACTCTTCACTTCCGCTTCCGCTTCTTCTTTCTGTTCTTCCTCTTAGCATCAGCATGAGTTTCAATAAAACAATGACAGTTTTAATTTAGATGTTACTATTAACAAACCTTATAGATATCATATGTATATCATAAGAGTTTTACATTATATTATTAAGATAAAATGGCCGCTTAAGCAGTATACTATACGTGTAGCTAACTGCATCTGTCTGTATGTCAGTTTGAGTCATCATCTAAACTCTGGACACTCCTCTCAGATTCATTCGTAAGCAGGGTCTGGACCGTCTGTTTCTCGAGTGTGACACGCACATGTGGCGTCTCGGGGACCGTAAGATCCCAGAGGGCATTGCGGTGGACGGAGGCTCTGATTGGTTCCTGCTGAACCGGCCCTTCGTGGACTACGTGGTGAACTCCAGAGACGAGCTGGTCAGCAGCATGAAGAGCTTCTACGCCTACACACTGCTGCCTGCTGAGGTAACACACACACACACAGTCACACAGACACACTAACGTGAACATTTTTAGGTACTTTACTTGATACTTTGCTCGAGTATTTCCATTTTTATGCTACTTTATAATTGTACTTGTAATTAATTATTACTTTTGTTAGTTAAATTGATAAATTGTGATATTTTTTGGATTTTTGCGGTCTTGTCTGACTTAAAAAAACAGTTTGAAGTCTTGTGATGGACATTTTCTATTACTTTTAACGTAAAATGTATTGAATCTTTTGAAACATTCATCGGATCAAAAATATCCTTATTCTCTTTATTTGTCACAGACAAAATATGCATATCAGAATTTGGCAGAAATTAGATTTTAAGATGCAATCATATAAAATATGTTATTTTTAAAACAGATATCTGGCGCATCAAAATCATATTGCATCAATCAAAGAAAGTACATTAGATTAATCGTTTTAACTGAAGAGAATAAACGTGCGTGTCTTTCTGTCCCTGCAGTCGTTTTTCCACACGGTTCTGGAGAACAGCGCCCACTGTGAGACGATGGTGGACAACAACCTGAGGCTCACCAACTGGAACCGCAAGCTGGGATGTAAATGTCAGTACAAACACATCGTGGACTGGTGCGGCTGCTCGCCCAACGACTTCAAGACCTCCGACCTCCCGCGCTTCCAGGTGAGACTTTAAACTAAATTAAGCTCATTTTGATATCAACTTTTGAAATAGAATAGATGTAGTTTATATGTTCTAATTTCTGGAAATGGTTTTGATGTTAATGAGGCAGTCAATACAAATATACAAAACCTAAACCTTAAGTTAGAACACATTATTATAGCCTATCTAATACTAGAGAAATATAAACAAAGAAAGCTATTTATGTAAGTAGTTGTATATGCAATGAGGCAGAGTGTGAGTTCAATGTGTGTTAACTGTTAAGGGTTATTTTAAGGGGAAAATACAGTGGATTCTGGTTTTTAGAAAGGAAAACTATGAAGTTGGAAGTTCTCTGATATCCAGAGGTGAGGTAAATATAATATGAAAAAAAAGTTGTTTATCCTTTTGGTAAATGGACTGCATTTATATTGTTTTCCAGTCTTTGCGGCCCCTCAAAGTGCCTTACAAGAAATCAGCATTCATTCAGCCATTCACACACATTCATATTGAACAGAGGCAGAGGCTGCCATCCAAGGTGCCACCTGCTCAGGGAGACTTAACATTCACACACACACACTCACTCACACACACACACACACACACTGTTGGCCATGGGAGCGATGTGGGGTTTATTCATTTGCTAAAAGACATGTTGACCCCAGCGGCCAGGAATCAAACCACCAACCCAACGATCAGTAGTTCACTCTACCTCCTGTGGCTCAAGGGAGGGCTAGGTTTCTAACTCTCAATGGCTCTTCCAATGCTAGTGTTTGATTTGATCTTTTTTACCAAGATATACAAATGTGACAGATGTGGGTTGAACTTCTTGTTAATCTCAAAGCTTTCCCTGGTGCTCATTCTTTGGATTTTGTTGTTTTAATTGTGATAATGTTGCAGCCTTGCTACAGAGATGAATAGTCTTTATGCCCGCTCTCCCTTCTCAGGGCCTCTGTGGCCCAGAATAGCTCCGTATTCACAAATGAGCAGTGGCCTCGGAGCGGCGGCCCTCGGCTCACTGTAACCACAGACCTGAGCAGCCTCTGTGGTCGGGCTTCGGATGGTTTCTATGAGAGGAGCTGGTCCTGGAAACAGCTGGACTCTTGGTATTTTTAGAGCTCTGTAGCGAGTTGCCGCTGAGGTTTTAAAGTTATCATTATTATAATGTGCGGGTTCGCTTGCTAGAAAGGCTGAGTCCTGAATGTGAGGGTCAGGAACACACATGTACAGTACTATACACACTCTTCTTTTCTCCATCATTTAACCAAATCAATGTGTTTTAGTTTACTTCCTGGAAGGGGTTTCCTCAAATTTGGCACAAATGTCCACTAAGACTCTATGATGAAATTATACAAATGTTGTGGTTAAAAGATCTAACATTTCATGCACTAATTATGACAATATCACACAATATTTTATTTTAAAACAACATTTTGTTTTCAGCCTCTCTAATAAGGAGACTTACGGCCTATGATGTTCTATATCATATTTTAGTGAATATATTTGAGGTTTTGGACCAACAAATGAAGACATTAAAAAGTAAACAATCAAGAAAATAATACGCAGATTAATAGATAATGAAAGACGTTCCATCTCATGTTGTCGTGAATTTGTTATATTTGTAAATCCATGTTGTAAAAGAAATGGATAAAACTATGCTGTAAAAGGTAAAATCCAAAGGCATGTTCACAAGTGTGAAACCTGTGTGCTCTGTACTAAATAAAGCTGCTCCTACAGGCGAGCAGCTGCTTGAGTCATATTTGGCTGACCTCGTTCACATAGAGAAAAGGCACTTTTATATAGTTTCCCTCTGATGTTCTGATGAAGGAAAACAAAAAGCCTTTAACTAGTGGTTTCCTCTGTTGTCTTTAGCTGTGTAAGGACACAGATTGTTAGGTAACGGCCCCAGAATAACCTCTATCTGCCGCTCGCTGCAGTCTGCATGGCTCTCATTATGTTGGGGTTTCCTGGCCCGCCGCTGCTGCCGGGGCCACCAGGAGCCGGCTGGGCGAGGTCATGACAGCATGAAGCCCGCCCTGCCTCCTCGAGAAACAGCCACATGATGAATTGTGTGTGTGTTTGTGCCTCGCTTCCAGTCCCTACACCCTCCCTGAGGCCCTCTTTTCTAAGGTGTAGGCGTATAAATACAGCCGCTTCTGGACTAACTTCATTATATCAGCAAATCTAATGAGAAATAAATAATTTATCAAATAAATAATTTCACTTTTTCTACCTTTTTCTTATGGCAACATAAAATAATTACATGGTAAATAATGTTCATAGAACAATGTATCCATGATGAATAATCAGTCAGAATTGCAAGATGAGAAAATGCCAAGTATACTGTGTAATGTTTTGTATTATATTAATGCATTATTATAATGTTATACTGCATTACATATTTTGTTTTTATATAGTTGTTTTATATTGTATTTATTGTATATATTATATATAAATATTATCAGTATTTTCAGTATTTCTTTTATTTCATCAATCATGAATCTGAGGCATATAGAAGAAATAAAATATATATTCTTTAAAGTTGGTCTTACTCCAACCATCCTTCATTTGTGTTTGTATGTTTTGACTACAGCAAGTGTCGAGACCCACCTTCTTCGCTAGGAAGTTTGAGGCCAGCGTGAGCCAGGAGATCATCAACCAGCTGGACTCCTACCTATTTGGATCTCACCCCTCGGGGACCCCGGGGCTCCAGGCCTACTGGGAAAACATCTATGAGCATGAGACGGACGGCCCCGCCAGCCTATCAGACTCCACGCTCAGCCACTACCACGCCTTCGCTCGTATGGGACTGTCCCGCGCCGCCAGCTCGCTGCAGGGACACCCCAATGACAACAGCTGCAGGTAAAAACATCCACATGTGGGTTTATTGAGAGGAAAAACTAAACCTACTTTTATTTGTGTTGTGAGAGAAATGTGTATGTACAATACCAGTCAAAGTTTGGACACACCTTCTCATTCGAAGGTTTTTATTTATTTTAACTATTTTTTTAATCGTAGATTAATACCGAATATATCTCAACTATGAAAGACTACCTCATGAAGCTGACTGAGAGAAGCCAAGAGCAAAGCTGTCATCAAGGCAAAAGGGGGCTCCTTTGAATAATCTAAAATATAAAACATATTCTGGATTTTTTAACACTTTTTTGTTTACTACATAATTCCATATGTGTCTTTTCATAGTTTTGATGTCTTCAGTATTAATCTACAATGTATAAACACATTTAAATAAATAAAAACCTTCGAATGAGAAGGTGTGTCCAAACGTTTGACTGGTACTGTATTAGCCATATTATATAAAGTTCTCCCAATACAATAATCAGTGGTGGACAAAGTACTTGGATATTTACTTTGGTAAAAGTAGTCACACCACAGTGTAAATACTTTATTATAAGTAAAATGTAAGTATGTCAAGGTTTTACTTAATATTATAGTTGTGGAATTAGAAAAGACACAAACACTCGAGATTCAGTGAATGCAGCATCTGTTGGGAAAAAACAGTTACCAGAGGTTTGATTTCCCATGTGCTCCCCTGAGACAGATAAGACTGTTTGGTTAAAATAGTCTTGTGTTTGCCTGTTTGATTTGGATTGTTTGGTTTGGTTTAACATTCTGTCCGTGGGAACCAAACATTGAGACCAAAACTGGCTGAAAAGTGGCTCTTTGGTCCCGTCCCCAGTGATTAATGGTGTGTGTATTTGGTGGTTACCAATATAAAACTAAGCTATCTAATCAGTGTTGGCCAGCTGTCCTTTAAGCTTCATGTTAAGAGCTCTTAGTTGTGTAATTAGTCAGTGCGACAGGAAAAGCGAATCTGCTAACTTGGCAAAAAGGCAACAATGGATCACTTTTGACTTGGTTTTATTCATTGATGTGAACTAAAGGCAAAACAACCTCAAGTCAAATGTTACGATGTAATGGCTTTATTGTCGTGGAGCGCTGTTTTTGGCTATACGAAAAGACAGGCAATAAAACTCCCAGGCTCCTTCAACAATGAAACATACAATACTTGGGACATAAAAATAAATACAATGCAATGAAGTCCTCTGCCACCATAAGTGTATCAGGATTATTCAGTCGCTGGCTCAGTACATTTAGGCAGAGAGAGATCTCTGTCTGATGGGATCGAGGAGGACGGGCAGATGAAATGTGTCTTTCCACTAGACTCACTAAACGTGTGTGTGTGTGTGTGTGTGTGTGTGTGTGTGTGTGTGTGTGTGTGTGTGGAGGGCCTCTTTGACCAAGGGGCTTAA
>CALSBZ010000016.1:5261637-5292492 GCA_943591055.1 Gobionotothen gibberifrons | reverse complement strand
GTGTGTGTGTGTGACATCAGGTGCCTGTGTGTTAAAATATAACATGTTCACTTCTGGACTGTCTTTTTTTACTTCCTTAACATAATGACATCACTATGTAACACTCACGCTTCTATTGGCTTCCAATACATTGTACGTCATAGGCTAAAGGGTGGGACATCTTTAAGTGGTTGACCAATCTCAACAGCACCTACCACCTAACCAATCAGAGCAGACTGGGCTCTGGTTTCAGACAGAGGGGGAATTTTGAACTTTGCGATTTTAGCCTTTGCTGAACATTAACATGCACAAAACCTATATACAAGACACAAAAGGAAAGGGAAACCCCCAACAAGCATAATAGGGCCTCTTTGAAGCATGTAAACACGTCACAGTAGAGCGACAAAATACCCAAATTAACCTGAAAATGTGTATAATAGGGCCCCTTTAAAGAAAAGAATCAATAATGTAACTTACCATTTTTTTGTGGTCAATCAATCTAATTTCAATGTCAACATATTTTATATAGCCCAATATCACATAATACAAAATGGTCTCCCTCTGTCCTTCGACACTCGCATTAGACTCCCATAGGAACCCTACAATTGATGGCGAAAAACTGTTACAAACCTCTGGTATAGCAACATAACAACATTACCAAACAAATGAAAGTGATAATGTGAACATATGATAATGTAGGATCCAGCAGGATGTCAAAAAGTGTGTGCATCATTAAAAGGTTTTGCTAGTGCAGTGTGCCCACCTTTTTCACCACTCTTCTCTTCTCCCCTCTCCTCCCCCCTCTCCTCCGGGGTACCAGAGGACGCCCTGCGGCTGCACAGCGGCCCGCCCAATAACTCCTACATGGAGCAGAGCTTCCACGGCCTGAACCCCGTGCTGCGGCTGCCGGTGAGTCTGGGGGCAGTGGAGGAGGCGGAGGCCAACGCCGGCCTGACGGGGGCACCGCTGCGTCGCTGGCTGGACCGCCTGCTCGAGGGCCACTGGTCGGCCGCGGACGTCTGCTCCATGGGCCCCAGCGTGTGTCCCATCATGCAGCGCTGCAAGCTCACCCCCTGGAGCTCCGCCAGCCCCGACCCAAAGTCTGAGCTCAGCCCCCCCAGAGAGGACGGGAGGATCAGGTAGCAGACGTACGGGCTGAGGGAGGACACAAGGAACACATGAAGGAAGACACACGTCCTGTCTGATATTTATTTATTTAAAAGTGTGTGCAACGTTACAGTGAAAGGGATTCGTGAAACTCTGGAGGCAGCGACGGGTAGAAGAGAGGAAGCATCTCCTTCAGTCCTCAGTCAGTCTGCTGCTCTCATTGTTGCTTGGGACATCATGCTGTGTGCGAGTGTGTGGGTGTGAATAAGTGTGTGTGGACGCGGTGTGTCAGAAGAACTCTATACCTCCTGATGTGAGCGTTTCCCTGGGGGAAGTTAGGCAGGTGTTACATGTTCAGATGCTGAAATATAAAACAGTTGGTTCTTGTAGACCAATTCATACTTTCTGTGTCCATGAAGGTCCCGAGCCCCCTGGAAGAGCGCCTGGCTTTGAGCTCATTTGTATCTTGGCCAAGCGGTGGAATAATAACTTTCCTGTCTCAAGATGACGTACAGCACACCTCTAGCTGGAGGAAACGGGAAACAATGAGCAAGCAATAGAAATATGTCATATTTATTTTGTATTATTTATTTGGTGCCAAAATGACCATTTAATTCAAAAGTGATCAAAACAAAGAACTGTCTGAATCCTTCAGTCAGCCTATTTTATTGGACTTTACACACGTTTTAAATCTGCTCCATACTCGCTGTAGAAACGGATGTCACTTTCAAAGCGTGCAACTAATATACGAGTCATTTATTCAGAAGAGGGTTTCTAACATTTTTATATATAGTGTCTAATATTTCATATGCTGGAATTTGCTTTGACAAAAACATCTGCCTTGGTTGGGCGGTGTCTAACGGTTACAACATTTTGTATAATTGGTCTCAAAAAAAAAAATGGTATCAGTTATAATGAAATGATTGGATGGAAAACATGTAATGATATACCTATCAGCAGTAAACAGAGCACAAGTTAAGCCTTGGAAGGGAATATTGTTCTGTATGTCTGAACACAGAGCCAAAAAGGTACATATAAAATAAGTTATGCAGATGAATAAGTTAGATAAATTGATAATTGAATGTGATGAGAAGAGATTTGTTCCACAATTAATATTCCTGTATTCAGAATATCAGATTGTAGTACTCTGGAAAGTTAATGGGCAAAAGCAAATTCTCAAAACATTTTTGGTTCCTTCCATACTAAAAAAAAGATATACCCATGCATAAAGTATTTCGCTGAGAGTTGAGTTTGAGTGTAGTGCGGGGGAGAGGAGACCACCGACACAGGTTTTGCACCTTTAGATTTCCATGCTGCTCTGTGATGGACATTGTGCCAAGACGTTAAATATTCATAGGGTTGCACCAGTTAGGATGAAGGTTACACTGTGTGGCTTTTAAGAGCAGTGACGCATAAGAGGCTTATGTAAACAACAACAGCTTTAATAACGGTCTTTTAAAGACGTGGCTAATATTTTCAGTTTTAGTCAGGGACACTGAACATAAACAATACTGTTAGTGAAAACAAATCTGAAAGGTTGGTTATTATTGGATTAAATGTCAGTTCAGTTGGATAGAGTTTGGAATTGTAGCTACATAAGATTTTATTTATTAATCTTCAGTTTTTGTATGGATTACACAGACTACGTTTAAACAAATGTCAGCTTTAGATGAGCCAGGCTAGCCTTTCCCACCTGCTTTCAGTCTTTATGATAAGATAATCATATTTTTTTGTTAATTTACAGCAAGAAAGGGAATAAATGTTCTCCTGAAAATGTCCAAATATTACTTTTCAACCCCACCCTACATATGTTATTTGTGTTACCAAATATCAACTAACAAAGCCTGATCCTCGCTGGTGCAATCCATCTTTTGTTTGATACTATAAAAACTGATATTTACTATTTTTTGATAAATAATTTCAATGTGTGTAGTTGCCATGTGACTATTATTGGGACCAAAACTGGAGAGGAGTGTTTTTGTTTTGTTTTAACCATGAGAGTGAAGCTGAGAATGTTTGTTGTTCTGTGACAGTCAGCACTTTACGTATAGCATATAATGGTCACAAAAAGGATTGTGACTATTATATATAAATTATTATTTGAAATGGACGCCTGGTGCAGATGTTACCAGATGTTATGTTTCAGCACAGTGTTGGTGGGTGTAGCCCTGAAAGAGCCATCTTCTGTTAAATATATCAGACATTTACTGCCACTAGATTAAGGCTTCAAATGACAGCAACAGGTACGATCTGGTTATGTTTTAACCTTTGGATTTCTGAATTAGACTGAGGACATTTCCCTTATTGTGAATCATTTACTTTTATTATGTAAAAAGCATAATATAAAAAAATAGGTTCACCTGTAAGAGAGATTATTAGGAAAGATAATATGCGAGAATGAGGGCAAGAGCACCAACAAATGACTTAAATTACTAAATAAAAACAGTATTTTGCTTAACATTCAAGACGGTAGCCTATATATACAACTTTGAAATAGTTCTGTATGGTTTTGTGTCAACAAAATACTAAGATTTATTCATGAAAAACCCTATTGCTGAATTAAATCTGTATTTATTTCGGTTCTGGGACAAAAGCTGTAAAATAAAGCGGGCTCTTATTTTGAAAGATGTTAACCACAAAGACGTGAAAAAACAATAACCAGGTAGAAAACGTATGACCATTTTATTTAGTAAACATGTTTCTGAGTTTTCAGAATAATTTTTTTGTAAAATGTAAACATTATTTATTAATTAACACACACATACAATAATTTTGCCTTTATGCTTCATGTTTGCATAATGTCAGTCTCAGAGAAAGTCCTGAATGTTAAAAAGACATTTTATTTTATTTGCTGCATAATGTTAATTTGAATATTAAGAGCCATTTTATGTCCGATATGTACTTTTCATATAACGAGTGAGTCGATGTAATTCAGTATTTTGTAAAATACTCTGACGGTGTACAGTTTCTAAGTTAAGATGATGATGGTGCCACAGAAGTCATGTGACTGTTTATAAGAATTTTAAAATGTTGATCAAGTTTTCAGATTCTGTAATTATTATTTCATATGTTTTTCTCACACTTAAATTCAGTTTGTTTCTATTATTTCCAGTACAACCCTTTTTGACGCAAGTGCCATTTTTTTTTTCTCTCTCTCTCTCTCTCTCTCTCTCTGTGGGAGTAGTGCTGTGCCTTAGATGTTATCATGTTTTAGGAAATGGTCTCTGAAAGCATCAAAAACTCTAAATGTCCAAAAGCCAAAAAAAAAGTAGTAAGAATTTCTGTGAATGCCTTATAAATGACCTTAGCGATTTTGAAGTACATTTTTTGAAAATAAAACTGAATCTCCCTTTATTTCGTGCTTGTCGATTTATTTCCGATTGATGTATAAACAGGTCATTCCGGGGTGGGTCAGAGGGCTTCATGGAGAAAAACCTTTTTTTTACTCTTCCAAAAAGGTACTTACAAAACGTACTGTGTTTTATTTTCAAGCTACCTCATACGATTTTACACAGTATTAATGCCTATATATACTTTTAATTAAGGAAGTATTTTGGAGGAATTTTATTCATATAATAAAGTATTTTGACATCATTTTACTGCTACTAATAACTCAGTTTTATCTGCATATTTATTAGATAAGGGACAAATCTGTTTAGCAGACCCCAGCTGTCGCCTCCTCTGTTACCTCATTCACACCAACGGTGTTTCAGGGCCGGCCCGGAGCTAGAGCTTGAAAAGCACCGGGTTTTCCTCTTCATACCGCAGCTGAGCAGCCTCTTAGCTCCGGAATCCGGTTCATTTCGACCACCAAAAAATTGTCCGGCCAGAGCAAAAGCACCACATACGTCACGCTTACGTCGAGGCGGGGGCAGAGACTGGATCTACTCCTGAACAACAACAGAAAGTCCGCGTTTTATCCAGTTTGTACACAACGATGGAGAAACTTAACAAGAGTTTCAGAGTTTCAGTGTTTCTGCCATAGACTGTATATATAAAGGTGTCTGCTCATGGTGAAGCAACGTGTCTGCGTGTTAAGGTGGAACCTGAGCATTCACGTTGATCACCTCTCATTATAACTAATTATAAATCTATAAAACTATAAATATTAAACTTTACTTCACGTGTTCATTTGAGAACAGCTGTTACATACTTGGGTGAAGGTTACAGTTCATTTAAATGAAAGATACAACGTTACTCCACACTCATGGTTTAGTCCACCTTAAGAAATAAGACCGATCTCGGAAGCAGTTGTGTTTTTAAAAAAAACTTTATTGACACGAGTACACTTGTTTATAAGAATATAGTCACCACAGAAATGACTCCGCAAAAGCTGCAGATAGAGCCATAAGAAATGAATGCAACTGATTTCATCCGCGCGGTTTGGCTTTATGAAGCAGGCACGCAAATGGTAACGTCATGACGCAAACGATGACGCAATGACGCATTACCAGTGGACTCTGGGCTGTGTGAAAAGAGCTAGAGCTAAACCGAAGAACCGGTTCTGAACCTGAAAAGCTCTAACACGGAGCTTGAACCGGAGTTGCGTTGGTGTGAATGAGGTATGTGGGTCCCAAGCCCCAGGCTGGGAACCACTGCACTAGAACACCAAATGTGGATTTATCCATTTTTAAATAGACCCCTACTGTGGGGGAAACTTCTGAAGCAATTGGAGTCAGGACTCGGAGAGACACGAGGAGAGCTGGAGCTTTGATGGCAAACACTGATGGTTTATTTGGAGCTTCGGCCGGAGAATTCACAAGACATGTCACGGGCCACGGTTTGACCACGCGGTTGAGATGCCACAATCAATTCTGAAGAACTCTTCTGCAGCTCAAGGTTTTAACTAGTTCAGAGTGTAATAATCAACATTCTTCATCAGCGAGACTAAACAAGTATGGACCCTGAATCTAACTAGAGCTGTCGTCCATAGAAAAGAATGTGCGCCAAGTAACCTACGTTCCAGAGAAAAGAAGTGCTTCTAGATGTCCCTGAACAATAAACTACCTCATGTCAGCTTGTGCTCGGTCATAAGCTGGCAACAACAATGCGCCCAAGCTGCCCCTCTTTAAGAGAGATAGCAGCAATACCCAAGGCCGTAGACCTATGCCATGGGAAAAGAGACAGTAAAGAGAGAAACCCAAGCAAATTATTCCCCAACACATACAAATGCACTTATGTCATTTTAAAGATTTACATTATCAGGGGTCTATTTTAAAAAGTAATGAGGGAGATACAAAGACATTTGTTGGTTTTGGGTTTGTTAATGGGATTTGTTGACTGGATACAAAAATAGAGACTTGATTTGTTTTTTGGATTTCTCAATGTGCTGAGTTTGAAAAGCTATTTTAATCTTCCTTATAAAACATTTGCCAACACTTCATATCTGCAGTGCAGAGCAGCCAGAGCCGGCGGTGCAGAAGTCATCAATACAGCCGGTCAATAACACTCAGCTAATTATTTTCGGAGGCATCAGAGTTAGCGTCAGACAGCATGTGACTCCGGACACTGGTTAGAAAGAACTTACAAACAGAAGCCCATTGAGGACTAATGACTTAATAGAGTCTGTAGGAAATGGGTCATTCCTTTGACTTTCTGTAAACTCGGCTAAACTTCCTGTACCTCTCTCTGAACTGAACAACAGAAACACACAGATACTCATTTTGGGCTACAAGCTTTTCACAAGAGGAATGTTATGTATTGTGGTGACACCTTGTTGGACCATAATTCACCTTTCGTATTGTGTTGCCACACGGACCCTTTAGTGGGGACACTGAGCTTTAGCTGTTCATTCCTGCTAGCTTGTCATGCAGAGCAGTTCATGTACTAACCTCTTAGAGATTAATGGATAATAAAGTGTGGAAGTCCATTCTTAATACACCGCCTCCGACTCCCTTTCATCGGCACTACACTGGTGACCCCGACGTTTCCGAGGAAAGTTTCCGGAAAGGTAACGAACATGGCTGAGCGCGATGTTTTCGTAAAACTGCCGGAGTTCTGGGAGCACGCCGCGGAGGCATGGTTCGCCCACGTGGAGGCACACTTTGCCTGCAGGCAAGTCCGCGATGGGGACTTAAAATATTACCACGTGGTGGCAGCGCTGGGAAGCTCCACTTCATCCAGGTTGGCGGGATTTGTCGCTGCTCCCCCGCACCATGGCAAATATGAGGCGATTAAGGCCCTTCTCCTTAAGACATTTAGCTTATCTGCTAAGGAGAGGGCCCGCCAAATTCTGGACATTCAAGGCCTAGGGGACAGCAAGCCATCTCAACTCATGGAGAGAATGCTAAATCTGCTAGGGGGCGAAGATCCCCGGATTGTATTCACAGAGATTTTCCTGCGTCACTTACCTTCCCGGGTCCAGACGGCGCTGGCCAACACGCCTGTCACGGAGCCCCGTGCCTTGGCTGATGAAGCGGATCGTTTTTTCCTGGCTACACAACAGCCCGGTGCAGAGACGTTAGCCGCGACGCTCAGCGGCCCATCTGCAGTCAAGAAAGCATGGCGGAGGCCGGACACGGCAGTATCAAGCTGGCGTGGAGACACCGGAGAGTGCTTTTACCACGCACATTTCGGGACAATGGCGAAGAAATGCATCGCTCCGTGCAGCTACAAACCCCCGGGAAATGGAGGGGCCGGCGCTCAGTAGTGGCCCTGAGCGTCGGCGGCACGTGCAGGTTCCTCTTCGTCCAGCGACAGCGTTTCGGGGAGCCTGTTTCTGTGTGACACGGGCGCTCAACGGAGCGTAGTTCCCGCGTCGAGTGAAGACGTCACCCGTGGTGGGCACGGACCACGATTGACGATGGCTAATGGCGGTCCCATTCGCACGTACGGCGTGAGGCCTATGTGTTTGTGCATAGGAGGACAGCGTTTCAGCTGGGATTTTGTGACAGCGGACATTTCTTTTCCCCTCCTCGGGCGGATTTTTTGTGTGCTCATGGACTCTTAGTGGACGTTAAGAATAGGCGTTTGGTTGATGCCTTAACGTTTTCTTCCCTCGTGTGCACACTTGGCAGGGCAGCGTACGACGGGCTGTCGGGCTCGCTGTCGGGGGCAGACACGTTTCTCAGACTGTTGGCCGAGTTTCCAGACCTTCGCTGCCCACCTTCTCTGCGCTTACCACTAAGCATGGCGTGGAGCACCACGTCACTACCGAGGGGCCTCCTGTCTACGCCAGGGCCCAGCGGTTGAACCCTTCTAAGCTAGCTGTAGCGAGGGCGGAGTTCGCAACCATGGAGCGCCTGGGCATTGTCCGCCGCTACGACAGTCCTTGGGCTTCCCCCCTGCACGTCGTCCCCAAACCGAACGGCGGGTTCCGCCCGTGCGGGGATTACCGCCGACTCAACGACGCCTGACCGCTATCCGGTGCCGCACATTCAGGACATTTTGGACTTTTTGGACTTTTTGAGTTCCTGTGGATGCCTTTTGGGCTCAAGAATGCCGCTCAGACGTTCCAGCGCCTGATGGATTCGGTGCTGCGGGACCTGCCGTTTGTGTTTGTCTACCTCGACGACATACTCGTCGCCAGCGCTTCAGTGCAGGAGCACCTGTCCCACCTCCGAGCCCTTTTCACGCGGCTCAACGAACACGGATTAATCATCAATCCTGCAAAGTGCCAGTTCGGGATGTCTGACATTGATTTCCTGGGGCACCGCGTTACCAAGGGCGGTGCGGCACCTCTGCCAGCGAAGGTGGAGGCTGTTGCGGCTTTTCCTCGCCCGCTCACAGCCCGGTCGCTCCGTGAGTTTCTGGGGATGGTGACCTTCTACCACCGTTTCATCGCCCGGGCCGCACACATCATGCAGCCGCTGTATGAAGCGTTGAAAGGCAAGACCCCCGTCCAGGCGATCGACTGGACAGCGGAGGCGGACGTCGCTTTTGCTGAGGTCAAGACCGCGTTGGCTTTGCTGGCACACCCATCATCTACGGCTCCCATCTCCATCACCACGGACGCGTCGGACTACACGGTCGGCGCAGTGCACGAGCAGTGGGTGGAGGGCGCTTGGCAGCCGCTCGCCTTCTTCAGCCGCCTCCTGTGTGACGTCTCTACGGGCCTGTCGCGGCCTGTTGTCCCCGCCAGCTGGAGGCGTCCTGTGTTCGAGGCTGTGCACGGCCTGTCACACCCCAGCGTCAAGCCTTCGGTACGCTTGGTGGCGGGGAAGTTCGTTTGGCAAGGGTTGAAAAAGGACGTGAGGACTTGGGCCAGAGAGTGCGTGGCTTGTCAACGCGCTAAGGTGCACCGCCACACGAAGGCCCCGTTGGAGCGTTTCCTGGTGCCTGAGAGGAGGTTTGATCACGTCAACATTGACCTGGTTGGTCCATTGCCTTCCTCTCAGGGTTTTTCCTACCTCCTCACCATGGTGGACAGAACGACCCGTTGGCCGGAGGCGGTCCCGCTCGTTTCGACGAATTGCCATCTTAGTTCCCAGCACTAAGTCCCTGAGGGAAGATTACGCAAATATATGAGACTTCAAAGGTCTTTTATTTTTAAACTCTACATCAGATTGTCCTGATTTTCTCTGAGTGACTAGATGGGTTGTCCTGCTATCACCCTGAAGTTATATTAGTCTTTGATACTGGAGGGTTTTTGTTTTATTCTTATCTAAAAACAGAGGGATGATAGCTCATATGAGACTTCAAAGGTCTTTTATTTTGAAACTCTTTAAGTTTTACATTCACTCAGTTATAATGTGGTAGTTATACGTAGTTTGTCTTACATTATTATTGATCACATTAGGCCTATATAGTACATATTTTAATATGTTTGGTATAATTGTTATTGACCGAGTAAGCACTTTTATTTTGAAGGCAGTTTTTCCAGGCCGCTACCGTAATGCATAGGATATTCGCGCACCGCAAAACAAAGCGGATGCTGGCTTGACTGTATTTTCCGAATTGGAGGCTGGCTTGACCGCAGTTTTTTTAGCCGGGCCGGCTAAAATAATTGGTCGTGCTTTTTACAGCGCCACGGCTTCCACAGATGAAATGTTGTTATGTATTTATTGTCAAAGCATTTAATGTATTCATTGCTATCGGGATGTTACGAGCATCCATGGAATATAACAAAAAGTGATTCTGAAGTGAATTACCTACCCCACCTTTAAGTTAATAAATACAGCAGAATAAAATACAAAATGTGTGTGTAAAGGTTGGGGGGGGGGGGATTTTAAAATAAAAAATGAAGTCTATCAAAGTAGCTGTTAGATATGACAGAACTACTAATAATGACAGAAATGTATCCTGAAAAATCTTCTTTACTCAAAACAAGAACATACTTTACTCAAACATACTAAACATCCTGAAGATGATTTACCTTCACCTCCTTTTTCTAGTACAAAATAAAAGTTAAAAAAAAGCTCCTCCTTTACCAGCTGGATCCTTAAAGTAAAACACCTGAATGCATCAACAATAAGAAGGCAATAATATAAAATACATTATTCAGAAATTGGCGGTGCGTTTAGGTAAATCTTGATGCTAATAGCCTTCTTTACTTTTACTTAATTAAGTACAATTTGTCATGCAAAAATGTTACATGACATGTCTCCACAATGTGGTTTGAGTTATTTTAGCAATGAAATATTTGCTGTTATCAAGAAACTCGGAGCACTGCTGCTCCCCTGTGGTTATTATTGGAGTTACACTCGACCACGCACCGACAGGTAGGAGAACAGCGGCTTTATTTCTGTATTTACCAGGGGTTTTATTGTTTCGCAGTTATCCATCATTTGGCTTGGTTTTCTCATAATTTATGAATTTTGCCACAAGGAATCCTCTAAATTGCTGTAAAAAATAAGTATATTTAGTATGCTCACCTTTCGCTGAACATTTCCAAATCTGGAGGTGCACTATCATGTTCATTTAGTTGGTCCGAAAGGAAATACCTGCTGAAAATGTTTCGTTCCTCATTACGAATAAACGTCTTTGAATTTCTGTGGTAAAACAATCCGACCAGAGGAATTTCTCCTAAACACAGCAGATATATTTTTCACTTAGCATGGCAGCTACAGCTGTAAGCAATCAACATGGCCCCGTTCCGTTTAGCTGTAGCCTACTAGTCAACCAGCATACTGTGCGGTCTAAAACTACAGTTTATTTTGTCATTTGACCAATTGACTCCAACTTCATACCAGATATTGTATTTAGGACTCTTTTTATTATATATGAATATTGTTATTTAAAATGCAGCTGTTTTTCTATTAGTCTTGTTTTTTTTAATGGCTTCCATGCGCTTGTGACCCAGTGACTCTCAATCCATAACAGATTGTATTGGTAAACTGGACAATAGTACACACCTCAATAGTTTTAATGACATTTGACCCAATGACCTCAAATTAATGCAGCATTGTATTACTACACTAGACAAGTATGACACATCTCTTTATTGCATATTAGCCCTTTTTTTATACTCTACAAATAATGTTACGAACATTCTTTACAGAAACGTGTTGAGTGTGGTGATGTTTCAGATTTGTTTTCAATAGTATAAATACAAAATAGGAATTAAGAAATGTATGCCTGTGTTTGTTGAAGTGTGTATCTTCTTGGTCGAATGCACTTATTGTAAGTCGCTTTGGATAAAAGCGTCAGCTAAATGAAATGTAATGTTGGTTGTGTCAAACAGTCCAATTTGTTGTTGATTGCATTTGATCAAAGAAAATAAAGCAAGTGTAAAAAAGAAATAACAAATGTTGATTACAAGCTATATACTTACACATTAAGTATTTAAAAGTAAATAAGGAAAAGAAGATTTTAGAATTTAAAGAAAGGTATAACCTGTTTGTACTCAGGAAAAGAAGGAATCAGGACACTTGCCATTTTTTATACATATTTTAAGAAAATACTGACAGATGCTAGCAATGACTATATACAAGGGTGTTCATAACAGCAGGTTATTTTGCCATTCAAGGAGAAAAGCGTGAACTCGGCTGGCGGATGATTTAAAAACAGATCGATATGACGGACATCACTGGCTCGGCTTCTCACTTCTTGGACAGCTTGACTTGTTTATTTTTTGGGGGCGCCCACTTCAAACACATAGTGTCAACTGTGGAAGAGACAACACACAAAAGATAAACATTTTCATAAGACACAAAGCTAGGAAGAAACCATCCATCTTTTTCTGGTTCTAAACCCTAAAAAACTAAAAATGTTGGCATTATTGTTTCAGTCAGAATGAAGGTCGAATTAAGGGAATAAAATAATTGCAATGCCTAATATGAAATGTCTGGACCTACCTGTGATTGGTGGTTTTTTGTACTGGGCGCTCTTCAGGTGCTCCTCTACCAGTTTGGGCGTCACACAGATAACGTGCTGACCTTTCCAGTATTTCACCATATTGAGCGACTGCAGCGTGCTGATGATGTCACTCTGCGTGATGCTGGTCATCTGGCTGAGGGACAAGGAGAGGGAGGAGGGTCTGATATGAGCATCAAAATCAGATAAGAAAAATGGCTTGGTGTCTGATGGTAATGGATCCTGTTATCGTACAGTATTACACGGCTTAGTTGAAAGGTTGATTGCCATTGGCTTATTTTGACATTGTACAGTATGCCCTTGCTGTACAGCAGACCACTGTTAATAACGCTCTAATCCTAGGACTATGTCCAATCCTATCAATGAATTTTGGAATATCTCGTGAATATTTCGATTTTTTGAAAGCACAAAACTTTGAATACATGCTTGAACTGTCCCCAGTAAAGAAAAAATGTTTTGAAGAAAAAGCAAGACATGTTAAAAGAGCAGGAGATCAGCAGGACTTGTGACGTCACCCCATTCAAAGTGAATGGGCAGAAGCGTTGAAGCGTCAACGCCCGCCGCCGTGTGTAGGGGCCGTTAAGGTTAATCACATGAATCTGAATGCAGGGCTCGACAGTAACGGTTGCCAGGTTGCCATTGGCAACCATTCAGAAAAAATGTCAACCACTTCTTGGCCTTTGGTTGCCATCAGTGGGAACCAGTTTTTAACATAAATAAATAAGGACAGCAAACAGCTAAATGTGCACCCCAAAAGAGATAAATGTTAATTATTTGTTGTATTAAGAGTGATATTTAATTATTGTTGTGACCAGTCGCAACCTGATACTTAAATTGCACGTGCATTGGTGTGATTACGGAGCCAGAAAGCGATGCACGTTTACACGCGTGCGCGCATTGTGTTAATTATTAATTGTAAAGCATTTGACCATTCTTTTGTGTCACATGTTCATTATTAAGTTGATGTATAACTGTATAGTATCTTAATTATTTAAAATATAAGGTGTCTAAAAATGGCAACCGTATTTTCAGTTTTGGCAACCAAAAGCTGATGCCTGGTTGCCAACCTGGCAACCACTTAAAAAAGTTAGCGTTGAGCCCTGGGTTAATGGAAAAGAAAATGTGAACAGACTGACAGAAACAGGGCAAAGAACGTAGTCAGTGCTGCAGTTGTTTCATGAATCTGTTCAACATTCTACTTGTGAAAAACAGATATGACTCTCTACCTGAGGTCCTTGATGGACAGCGTTCCTCTGAAGTCCCTCAGGATCTCCAGTAGGACCCAGGACCAGTAACTCCTGTAGCTCAGCTTCCCCAGGTCAGACAGAGGCTTCTCAGGAGAACCCACTGCACTCTCCAGCTTAGACAGCTCATAACCTGCACACACAGCAGAAACAACTCAGTGTTAAGACAAGAAATTGGGTTTTGTGATAGTTTCCACATTTCAGAATGAAATAAAATAAAAGATAAACATCACGCTGAAATAACACTGTTTTTTGTTTTTGGCTGCGATCATTAACAAAGAAAATATTAAATTGAAGGTAAACTACATATATATATAATTTTAGGGAGTGTATAGGCTAACCTATAATGAAAAGACGTAATTAACTGAATTTTTTTAATAATATGTTCCATCATGAGCTGTTCAAAACATATTAGCTGCAGTCATGGTCTCTCACTTACTGAAGGCTATGAGGAACTTCCCGTAGCCTCTGCGTTGGTACGGCGGCAGTGTGAGAATACACGCCACATTATTCCCATCTGGAGACTCTTTCTCCTGGAAAGACAAAAAGGCAAACAGTTGTAAATTATTTCAGTATGAGATGCTCCCCACCACTATTGTTAGTCAAACATTGAGATTTACACACTTTTAAAATGTTTTGTAAGTAGAGAAATGCATGCAACACTGCCACAGAGATACATACATTGCCTATTATTAAGAAACATGGTATATAAACACAACTGTGGCTAAGAAATAAAACTCCACATGGTGCATACAAGCGAGATCGGACACCAGTTAAAAAAAAAAAACGTACTTTGGAGAAGTAGCCGACGATGTGCGCTCCCTGTTTGTTGACTTCAGTGAGAATGTAGAAGATGAAGGGCTCTACGTCAAAATAAAGCGTCTTGTGGTCGAGGAATAGTTTTGCTAGAAGACAAAGATTTTGACAGTAGATCTGCAAACAGAGACCAACAATGAATCATACGATGATCAACACCATCACAAAAAAAAAGTATTTCTTACAGAATTAACTGATTCCTAAAATAAATATCTGTCTAGTTTTATTCCACTAGAAACACAGAATTGACACAGAGACCATTATTAAGCATTAAGTAGTAATTAATATTCAGGTGTTGCTAAAGCCTCCAGGTGGACTCACCTTGTGGTCCCGCCCATCCACTTCAAACACCGATATGTTGCTTCTTCTGTAGATTTCTTTGCCTGAAGGCTGCTTCCACTGACAATGGGACTGAGGGGACAAAGTCATAAAGTTCAAACCTCTTACAGTCTGGTCGTCACTTAATCACTGCTATTTTTTAACCTTGGTACAAAACATTATCAAATATTGCTTTCACAGGTGGGAAAATGTGTGTCACAAAGAAAAGCACCTTTTCCGGGTTTTTTCAGTTTGAGTTAAAAGTCAAGACATTCTGCAGCACATTTACTATGACTGTTAATTTATAAGAAAAATACATTTCATTTCACAAGTTATATCTCTATCCTTAAGACTTAAAAAAAATAGGATAGAGGAAATTGGAGCTACAGATACATTGGCACGTACAATGTTCCAGACTATTTCAAAGATAGGGGCTTTTGTTTGCAATCATAAAGCGAGGGGTAAGCTGCACTTACAAGGTGATGTCTGAAGGTCTTCTCGAACTTCATGTATTTAAGGCAGTACTCGCAGATCCACAGCTTGGGCTGCTTGCCGTAGTCCTCTGGAAACGGCGAAAAGTACCAGGCGTCAATCTCAAAGTTTCCTATCTGGATCTTATCCACATATTTCACTTTGGTGATCTGAGGGAGAGACATGCCATTGAGTACAGTGAGGAACAATAACTTAAAAGGGGACATATCATGCTATATTTGAACAATATATTGTAGGGCCATACCTATATAAAGTATATAAATATAGTTTTTTTTTCAAAATACCAAACAGATCCTGCATTTTAGCCATGCCTCATTTCGCTCTATTTGCTCTTTCCAGCGCTGTTTTTGCAGGGGGCTGATTCTGTGAGCTGCAGCTGACCACGCCCCCCTACAGGAGAGGGGAGCGTGCTGGGCTGTCAGAAGAGGGGGGGAAAAAGAGATCTCCGTCCTCCGTGTTTTATTCTTATAGAAGTAAGAAGAGAAGTAATGGGGCAGAAACCCTCCTTTTTACACAGCGGTCCAGACATAGACATCACACGGCGACACATATTCAGTTGCCAGTTACTTTGGCATTAGGGCAGGGATATCGAGATACTTTCCAAGGTTTGACATAATGAATTGTGCTACAAGCAACGATGTTTTCAAATCTGTAATCAAAAAGCTCCTCAAAAACGCTATCGAAGCAGTTCCTGCCGTTGCTACGTTAGTTCAAACAGTAACAACGGACTATTTTTATTAGCGGATGCATGTCAATTTAAATCAATACAACTATTTTTTAAATCAATAAAATCATTTTCTAAATCCATAAAAGAATTTCAATTAATATTGGGAGTCATATCGTTACTTTGTTGAGAATATGGCCGTGTAATAAGCGGGATAATGTGCAGCGACGCAGTCAACATGGGGAAAAAAACACCGACAGGCTGATCAGGAGCCAGACGCGAAGCGGAGGGATCTAGATCGGCATAATGACCAAGTTATGGTCATTATGCTCCCCATAATATATAGAAATGTATTCATTGGGATATATATAATGACCAAGTTATCACATTATCCCTTACATATGATTATATGGAGTCATTATTCATTTGTTTTAAAGCAGGAGGCGCAAACGCTTGCCTCGGGGAGGGAGAAAAAGAGCCACAGCGGAGAATAAACAGAAGGGCAACCATGCAAGGGAAGTCTTCTTCGCTGCTTTTGTGGCAGACTACAGCGCCACTTACAGGCCTGGCATATGTACTACAGCGTCTCCAGCGCTTTCGAGCGGCAATGGCCAGCCGTGGCCCAACCTCTCATTCCCCTGATAGGTGGAGAGTTGACCAATAAGCGGACCACCCCTTCTGTGACGTAGAAAATAATTGAAATCTGGATCAGTCTGTATCAGATCCGTTACAGCCCCTTTTTTTGAGATTTGGGTATGGAGGAAAAGAGAGAGGGTTGTATTTGCTGACACTTGGTGAGTTCCCTGACACACCGGGGACACATATTCATGAATAAAAGACGTACAAGAGTGCATTTTACATGATAGGTCCCCTTTAATCACAAACAACAATAAATACACAAGCCAAATTATGTAAATAATGTAGAGAAGGAGACCAAGGTTATTTGCTTACTGTATTTCTAGTCTTTAATAACAGAAACTTACCGCCTCATGCTCCTTCTCAAGCGCAGCTGTTGTTGGGTCCATCTCAGCGTACGTCTGCAAAGAAATCACTATTAGATAAATATCTACCATTTAGAAAAACGGCATGAAATATAACAGACATAACGGAAAACACCCGTACCTTCTGTACATGATTGATCTCATCATGCTTGCGCTTCTGGTTGCGAGTGATTTTCCTTTCAGGCTGTTCACCCAAATCCCCAACGGCTCCGATCTCTGTGCTCTTCCTCACTGCATCCTTCACCTGCTTGGTGAGTGCCAGGCGGCCCTTTAGCACCCATTCATCTAGCCGTCTGTTGACTGCATGCCAAAGAAAATATCATCATGGTCATTGTCAGAGTAGTGGGTAGGGGGAGAAAGTGGGTATGGTCAAAGACAAAAAGGGTATACAAAGAAAGCAAAATGACAATGGAGCATTAGCAAATAAACGTAGAATAAATGTAGAATCTGTTAAGGTGTTAAATGTGCATTGCATTAGTGATTATCATTAGTTCATGTACTTACATCCTACATAGTGGACATAGAACTCCTCCCTTCCCTCCTGTTCATTCAGTCGGGACTGAATAACCTCTGCTGTATCTGGAAAGTGAGAAAGATCCAATGAGACTGGTGTCAGGTACAAATAATAAGCTTTGCAACTGCTGAATGTCACGACTCGCCAAACTCCATTCATTTGTCTGCGACTTGACTCGTTTTTTTGCATACCCACTTATTGCTATCTCAAATGATAACGTGACATGTTATGTGTTGGTCTATAATACAATTCGGCAATCTCATAATCACTCAAACTGAAACGTTATTCTATTTAATATATTAGAAATACAATTGTATTAGCATACATATTAGCTGTTTGCACTGTTATGGTTTTATAACCCATGCCGAATGTTCCAGGAAGCCCCGCTGCTCTGCTGTAAATTAAAAATATCACAGTAACGTCTGACTGTCACGAGAATCAATAAGACTTTGCGCAACATTTCAATTTAATTTGGTGTGAATTTGGCCTAAAACACAAGCAGAGTGCACGCTTCTAACGTTAACCCGCTAACTGAAACAGAGACATCACTCACGCCATGTCTTGTCGGCTCGTTGACATAAATACGTTTCTCCAATCTCGACCGACACCTCCTGCTCCCTGCCGCAGCAGAACACCCCACCACCTTCCGGGGTGTAGTGAATACTCGATCCCCCGGCTTCTCTCAGACGGCCAATGGCCTCCGCCTCATCCTCCTCCCCGCCACTGCCGTTTGAAGAGCACGCAGCCGGGATACCACTGTCCATTTCACCCCGCTCACTCTCCATATGACTAGAATCCATGTCTACATCCATTACAGGCTCTGAGTCCGTGTTATTCGTGTAGCTTTTGATAAAGTCGGTCCCGCCAGTCATAACGTTAGCCGTTTTGAAAACAACAACACGCCTCTGCGATCCTGCGCAGAGTATTCTCAGGGGCTGGTCTACAACAAAAAAAACAACTGCCAAGATGGCGTCGGTGGGAGCTTCATCATTACGTTGTTCAGTTTCCGCCTCTCCCAAACAACGACAGAGGCGAAGTCCCTCCCCTTCCGAGGGAGCTCATGGGACCCCGGAAGCGGAAAATTATACATTGAAGTCAATGGAGAGAGAAACGTTATCTTTTGATCCCATTTGAATTGTGCCACGAATTACACATATGATGTTTGTCAATTTAAAAGATAATTTTGCAAGACAAAAAAAAAACAATGTGTCGTAAAACTGTGAAGTAACACATTTGTTTGTGTGAAACGCTGAATGAACTACATCTCCGGTCTAGCAGAACAACACACGTCACCAAGATGGCCGTCACTACTGTCTTGTCAACAAAAGGATTGACTACCCTCACTATCACCACAATGAAACACGTCTAGAAGAATGTCATGCAAAGCTCCCTGCCTGCCTGCCTTCCTTCCTCTGATTCTCTCTGAACTGCCTGGTCTTTTTAATGTTTAATGTCAACCATTTGTGCAGATAGCATGACGTAGAACAGATCGCCGATGCTAGCGTTAGCGTTAGCATTTCTCCCCCAGGCTTAAATGGTGTATTATAGAATGATCCCACCGCTGTGACAGTACTCTTCAAAGGGTTCACGAAATATGACTACTACTCTTACTGTTTAACATGTTGGGTTACTTGATGTTACTTATTGTTAAGGCTAATAAAAATGACAAGGCTGTAATGCTAACTAACGTGCTAGCTGCTAGCTAGGTAGCTAACTTGATCCAGCCACTCCTGGTCCTTTCATCAGACGGGAGGCGAAAGAACGAGCAAGACCCATTGCTGGTATGATAACAACCTGGTACTAGGCACACAGGCATCTTGTGAAAGTTATCTTATCTTAGCCAGCGCCATATAGATAGATGATATCTATATGATCTTAGCTATCTCTTAGTGGAGGAAAACAGTTATGACATCACTTACGCGACTCTGGGATTTGTAGTCTTTCTAGTTGCGTATTTTTCATAGTCTTATATTTCAACAGTTTTACGACAAACTGTGACTTTTTTTACATGGAAAGGATTGTTTAAGATTGACAAACATCATATGTGTAATTCGTGGCACAATTCAAACGCGATCAAAAGATAAAGTTTCTCTCTCCATTGACTTCAATGTATATTTTTCCGCTTCCGGGGTCCCATGAGCTCCCTCGGAAGGGGAGGGACTTCGCCTCTCAATAGATGAGAGTAACAAATGCGTCACTTCCGTGCAAAAATAGCGGCTCCGCCCACTTTTGGGGGAAACCAGTAGGCTTGTTTGAGACGAGCTGCGGCTCGCCTCGAAAGTAGACGAGAATAGCCGATCGCAGCCGGGGGAGGTCTCAAAAAGCTCGCCTGAAGTCGGACAGCTCGGAGTCGGCTTCTTCTTCTTCTCTCGTTTTTTTTGGCGGATTGCAAACAACTTTAAGGTGCATACCGCCAACTCCGGAGTCGGCTTGACTCGGTTTGCATTTATAAAGAATGCACAAATGTGTTTAATCGTTAATGTCAGATATGTACTAAGTAAATACATTTGTTCCTGCTCAAGATTAGATTCAACTTTATTGTTATTGCACAGATTACAGGTACTGAGACAACGAAATGCAGTTTAGCTTCTAACCAGGAGTGCAAAAGGCAGTAAAGTGAAAAGTAATTTACACAATCTACAGAATAAAAGATAGAATGAATTGAATGATGAATAAACAGTGAGGGGTATGAATACACTAGATATACACAGCAGCCTGTGAGCAGTATGAACAGTGTGTATGAATATGCTAAGATATATAAAGTATGAAAACGGTAAGCAGTGCAAGTATAGTATAAAATATATAGATATTAATTTCATGATGACAAACATTGTGGAACAATGATGAAAAATGTGAATGGAAGGCCCTTTCTCATTTCTCTAACTCCCCTCCTCGACTCCTATCCTCGACTCCTATCCTCGAGACTTAGTCCCGCCCACATGGAGATGCGAGCGGAGGAGCCGAGGAGGGGAGCCGAGGAGAGAGGAGGGGAAGCAGCAGGTGGTTAGAGAAATGAGAACTCCTCTCCTCTGAGCGGTCATTTTAAAGAGACGTCCATTAATGATGACAGGAGGCACAGCGGCCCTCTGTCTGATGGACAGATGTGTTCATGACGACTTATATATTTACTTTTAATTCATTCACAGTGCGGTATAATGAGACAATAACAGGCTACAGATGCGGACACACACTTACACACACACACACACATATATACAGAATCAAACAGAGCACTCTCATAATAACGTATAACCCCCCCTCGGGTCGCTACAATGAGGAAAATAAATTACGGGCCAAAAGTTTTATTTACAAGTATTAAAAGTAAGCAGAGGACACCAAACCAACTAAGACCTGTCTGTTCGCTGCATCTACGCACACACTGTACCACACACACCTACACTACATACACACACCTACAGCTCCTAAAGCATAATCAGGCTACAGCCGTTGTGTATTTTATTATGTGAAGCACTAAATGGTTTTAAAAATGTCGACTCTTTGTTTGTAGATATCTACTAAACTACAGCAAATAACGAGAGTAGGCCTGTTACACTGAGTGATATTATATTTTACATACTGCTCTGCTTTCTGCACGAACCTCACAGCTGTTCTCACTGTAAACATCGCGTTGCGATGAAAGCATAAAATAATATCCAGGGGATGCATGCAGAGCTGTGATTGGCTGAGATAAGTCCGGCCGTGCGTCACGACTCTTTGAAACATCTCTGTTCCCGGAAATGCATCCACGAAGGAGCCGTGGAGGACTGTGGAGGACCCATCAGTGTATCCTCGGTTATAGCTCCTCCAGAAAGCCTCCTCGACGCTCGATCCTCGGTCCTCGGTCCTCGAATTGCATTTGGAGAAATGAGATGTCCTTCAACATGGCGCGCTCAAATTCATTTCCGGGTCACTACCGGAGGACCGAGGAGTCGAGGAGGAGGATTTGCTGAAATGAGAAAGGGCCGAAGTGGCGACGTAAAACTGACATAAAACAACAACAAACTTTTGCCGAGCCAATTGGAGTGTTTCATCAGCAGCACGGGGTAAAAACCACCAATGAGCGCTCAGCTCGAGATACCAGCGAGTCGTTTCCCATCAAGCATTTCGCTTCCGCAGCCCGTGGAGAGAAACTGCGGCGCCTCGCCGCGCCTCGCTCTCAACTCTGCGGGCTTCTTTGTCCCGCGAAATTTCAACGTCTCATGTAGGCGAGCCTCCAGAGCAAGTCGGACAAAATGACTAACCATCATGCAACGCACTAGCAAGACGGCGATCGCAATTGCGCAGTTCTGCGTCGGTCTCGCTCGTCTCAAACAAGCCTAATGCTGTCAGTTGAACGGTGGTCAATACAAATTCTGAAGTTTTTGCCAATCCGATCAGAAATGTAAGAAAATGTTTGGATCTTCAAAGAGCCCGATTCCAATGGCCAGACAGGCAAACAATTGCATTAAGCCATTAGAAATCGACTATCGGGCTCGATATATGTTAAATATAGCAGTAGCCTATCGATTTTCATAGATGAGAGTAACATCTACGTCACTTTACGGCCCCGCCTACTTTTGGGGGAAACAAGGCTGTCATTTGAATGGCGATCGAGCCTGAAGCCACAGAGCTCTTCTTTGACTGTCTTTTCTTCTTAGAGGAAGTACAGAAACACTGAACTCTTGAATGTTTGAGGTGCAATAAACGACACAGCAGCTTTTTGGCATGATACAACTATTATGTTCCGCCTCGCTCATGAGAGTAACAGCTGGAGAAATTACAGCCTCGCCAACTGATTTTAATTTAACCATATATCAAGACCGATTGTCGATTACCAATGATCGAATGTAATTGTTTGCCTGACTGGCCATCGCAATCGAGCTCTTTGAAGATCCAAAAATCCACGGTTTTCAAAAAAATGTGATCGGATTGGCAAAAACTTCAGAATTTGTATTAACCGCCATTCAAATGACAGCGTTGTTTTCCCCCAAAAGTGGGCGGGGCCGTAATTTTTGCCCGGAAGTGACGTAGGTGTTACTCTCATCTATGAGTCTTAGCAGCACCATGTTGTTTAAAGATATATTGAACAGTCTATGATTGAACCTGAAGTGAAAACACTAATCTCACAGTATTCAAATACACCAGTACAAGTGAAAGTATTCCATTCAATATTTAACAGTAACTGTATGTAATCAGTTAAATTACGGAAAAGTATTTGATATATAGTTAACGTACTTAAAAGTTAAAGTATTAGTTATGCAGCAAAATGTGCCCCGTCAGTGCTTTAATGATATTTGTTGTGTTTCTCGATTAATATAACATGCATTGCAAAGTTGTATGTTTTTTAACTGCTTTATATACTGTTGGGAAGTTTAATCTGCAGAAATTCATCTTGTGTTCTATGAAATCCTCATACGTTTGTATTTTGGTCACTGTTGTTTTTTCGGGAAAATAGTCCCTTTAATTAAAACAAGAAAACCATTCTTTGTGGGGGTATTTCTAGCCCAATCCGTGTATAAAACACATTTTATTCCTGCATTTAAAAATGTACTCAGGTGACAGTACTGCAGTGTTTTCATCAAATGTACTTTGTAACTAACTAACTAACAATGCTTAGTTATTATATCTGACAACTCCACATTTTATTTTGCAGAAGACCCAGGTGGAGCTAATTTAGCCATTTCACTTAGTGTTGGTTGGTTTTATTTAATTTAACATGCATTTGAATGTTCACCTCCAGAAACAACAGTAACTTGAGGTATAAACCAGGCACTGTATGTACCATAGGATCATATTTCCTGCAACAATACAGTTACCTGAATTTGCAATATTATTGTCAATCAACAATATATTAAGCTGCAAATGTGTGTAACTGAACTAACCCTTCATCAAAAAAAGGACAGGGAACACAGATGCAATGTGACACACAGAACATTTAATCTGAAGTTCTTTCAAGTCATATAGCACCACAACGAAAAGCAACAACCATCTGTATCTGATATTAGTGTGCATGTCAGTACAAACCATAGAGCGGGTTAACGGCAATGTACGGGAGGAAAGGAAACTAAGCTGAAAGTCGTTTCTGGTGCAGGGCTTTAATTTACGCAGACTGAAAATGGAGGCACACGCACATTTGTTCACTGGCCCTCCTGTTGCCCTTTGTCATAGAACCTCCTCCCTCGCCCTCTCTCTCTCCACCACATTGTGCTGGAAGCCCCTGACGTGACCCCGGCGGGGCCCCCCACCTCTGTCGTACAGGTTGTTGGGCCCTCCCCTGCTTCTTGAAGCCCGCCCGTCCCACTGGTAGCGCCCGGTGGTTGGGTCCGAGTCCCCCCAGTGAGGAGCCCTTCTCCTTCCACGGTGACCCCGCCCGCCTGCAGCTTCTTTTGGGCATTCAGTGTCCAAGGCTGCCTGGTACAGTGGGGGACCCTCCCCAGACATCGGGGTCTCTGCCGGGACCACCCTGCCTGTCTTAGACTGACAGAATTCTGCATTCTCTTGCATTTGTTGGTTACCCTGAGCTTTAATCGGCCCCTCGTGGCAGGACAGAGACAGTTTGTGCAGGTGCTCCGTGACGGGGGCCGCTCTCCGGTGATGTTGCGGTCGGAACCGGCCTCCTCTCCTCGGCCCCCGCCTCGGAGCCTGAGCGCCCCTGCAGTGGGAGAGTCCAGGAACAGAGTGGTCCGCTCTGAAACCAGTTTCATAAGAGGGAACCTTAGAAGCAGAGGGTGCCGGGGGGGCGGGGGAGGCGTCTGGGTCGAGGTTTTCGTTTTCAGCAGCAGGTGGAGCCTGTGGGAGTTTACAGGCGTCATGTTAATCTTTTTGTATACAATGACGCATATGGGAGCAGTGCTGTGCAAAGGTTTTTTTCACTTTTTAGTTTGAAGAGTTAACTGATATATTCGTATCGGACTCTAAAAAAACATCACACAGAACATTTCCTAAATTATCAATGTTCCCTAATGATAGTAGCCTGAAGTTTCTATGTTTAGACAGCAGCTCGAAATAATACATTTCAACTGAATAAAGTCACTTAAAAAGGTCCCATGTCATGGCCATTTCTACTGATCATAATTCCATTGTTGAGGTCTACTAAAATAGATTTATATTGTGACATTTTTCCAAACTCACATTGGTTTCTCATACAGCATCTCTGTGTAGTATGTGCTGTATTCACTCTGTCCTAAACGGCATGTTGGAGCTGTTCACTCTCCTCTCCGTCTTCTCTCCCTGTATCGCTAATTATTCTCTTCACTCACTTTCCCCCCCCCACCTCCCTCTGAGCCCAGTGGCCGTCTGCGAGACAGCGAGACACCGCGGAACTCAGCCTGGGCACACGCACACACACACCTAGGGATGGGTATCGTTAAGGTTTTAACGGTACTACTACTTTTATCGATACCGCTTATCGCTCAGGTCTTTTAACGGTACTTTAATCGGTTCTTTTGGAGAGAAAAAAATAAGGTAAACTAACTAACCAAATTGTGAACTAAATTAACATTGCTTTTTATTTAAATTAAATAAATAATATTTGACATCAAAAGAAACGACAATGTTTTAACAAATGGTATTAAATAATCTGATGACAGAACTGTAAACAGAATAGCTGAAACTTTAACAAAATAAATAACTCAGTTACCTCTAATCATTAACCCATGTTTGTATCATTGAGTTAACTCTGTGTGTTGCTGCTAGCATACATAACACCTGACGTGGAAACGTTACTCGTGGATGGAGCTACAGAGCCACTAGAAAGACAGTCGAACGGTGCATTCCTCCGTCTGAATGTGGTGCACTTTTGCTAAATGTTTAGACAAATTGCTCGTGTTACCGCCCTTACATGCTAAACTCTTATTGCACTTTTGGTAACGAGCATTGTCCATCGAGACGGGTAAAGTTTAAACACACCTTGGAGCGCTTCTCTCTACCATCTCCTCCGTGTGTGTGCGTGTGTTGCTGTATGTAGCAGCTGCGTGTGTGTAAACTGCCCCGCCCCCTCGCAAGCAGGCGGGGGAGAGAGATCTCTCGTCTGGATTGGAAAGATCGAAAATACAAAAAATAATCATCGACGCATTTTGCAGTCTTTTTGCATATTGGCGACACTAAAGCTGCAATATAATGTTTGTGTAGTAATAAAACATACGACATATTTTTTAGATGTCTCCAGTACCGATAAAAAGACCGATAACGTCGGAGCTTAACGGTACCACGGTCTTTAATAACTCAGCCCCGGGGCCCGTTTAATACCGGGGCTCGGTACCCATCCCTACACACACCCGCAGCCTGGCTGGGAGTTTGTGTGTGTGCCCAGGCTGAGTTCTGCGGTGTCGCGGTGTCTCGCCGACCCAGCTCACAGTGTCCCGCTCCTCGCAGCAGTGAGCCTCGCAACGTCCCGCCGAGTGTGTGTGTGATGAAGTCCGCGGATTGGTCCAAACGGCTCTGCGGACGTTACGTCACTATACACATATATTTGTTTAATTATCCCTATTTCTTTCTTTCAGTTTTTAGTACTTTATCAATTTTTTTCTGTATAAATAGTTACAATATTACTTTTTTTACGCGAGTTGAGATTTTTTTGAAACACAATATTTTGTATTTTCTAGAAATGGTTACTGAGGAAAACAATACATTCTAAACGTGTGTGATAAGAGCAGAACACTGCAACCTGTATCTGAACCTAGAAATCCAAATACGTCAGATGCAATTAAGAGAAGGAATCATGGAACATTTGAATGTGACGTGTTTTATGAGCTGCAGCCGGTCTAAATGTGTGGCCATATCATTTCGGATTCATTCTCACCTCGTTGGTATGGATGAGAAATCGATTTGATTCCACCTCCGGGTCAATGATCCCCCCTTTCGACCGCTGCCTCTCCAGAAGCTTCTGCAGCTTGCACCACTTCTGCTGAAATTTTGAACCAATCACCACTTCGTCCAGCTGAGTGAGAAAAACAAAAGACTTTCAATGGTTATTGCTGACTTTGGAAACGACTTCCAAAGTGGTGAGATTGTGAAATTAAGCTATGAGCCGCAATAATGAACTATTTTGAATTAAACAATGATGCAACATAAAATAATAAATAAATAAATATTCCCATCGATACAAGTACATAAGGTGCACTATGTTACCTCGGGCAGCTGGGGTGCAGGCGAGGATAGAAGCTGGTCCACGTCATACGACAGCGGCTCTCTACACACCGGACACACCACAGTCAGCTCCTGTGAGGGGAGTCAGAAAATGAAATCACTTATAAAAGAGAGACACAAAAAGGTTTGTTTGGCCGGAGCTCCTCTCACCTGACGCTGGGTGTGGTCTCGGGTCTTGTCCTCCTCTAACTCGCGCACCCTCTGCTGGAGCTCCCTCTCTGCGTGGCTGGCGTAGCGGCCGAGGCAGTGGGAGTGGAAGTAGTGGTAGCAGCTCGTCTTGGAGAACGTCTCTCCCTCCTGGAGACATCCAGTGCACATTTAAATTAAATGGGTTTGCAGATGCAGATTTTAGGAACATTTCTGCTTACAAGAAGTTGCTTAAGAAATATACTTTCCTTTTCAACATTTCTAATTAGAATTCTTTTTTTTATTTAAATAAAACAAAAAGGAGGAAATACATCCATATTCTATTAACTAAAATGAATTATAGTGATAGACAAAATGTTATAGGGATTGATGTTGTTGTTGATGATGATGTACCTTAAAGCCATAGAGGCAAATTACACAGTTTCCATGAGGTATATTGCTCTCGGTCAGGATTTCTTTAGCTTTCTATAGGAGAAAGAAAAAGGAGAAAAGTTAGAAACTTGACTTCCAGCAGCAGTACTTCTCACTATTACCATTATGTATGAATTAAATAAAAAGCACTATATATAGTGACCTCAATGAGCTGATACAGCACGGGTGAACCCAGACAGGACTGAGCCTCCAACTGAAGACACTTTTGGACACTAAAAGAAAAGGTGGCACATGATTACAGAGTTTTACACTCCAAAAGAAACATTTCCGAGCAGAAAGTAGTGATAAAAGAGTTCAATCACACTTTATTACCTACTGATCTTGTCATCAGAAAGCCCCCGAGGGTTACGAATGGATATTGCTGGAGAAGACGAGGGATACTAAGCACACAAAACAGGGAAGAGAGTCAAAATGTGATTATGTCCATCAGTGTGTTGAGCTTTACAGGTGGTGTTATAGCACTATGGCAGCATTCCATATTGCATACCTTTTCTATTAGTATATACTGCTACTGCCCTAAAAAGTATGTACGGTTGCAGGCAGTATGCATACAAACGGGACTACACCCGGAGTTCCAATACCCATACATACTACTACAAAAAAAGTAGTATTTCCCAATAAATAGTATGTCAAATGTAGAATGCCAAAAATACCTGGATGTTCTACAGCATCAGGTCCCATATGAAAAAGCTCAAAGTTCAAGGTGCAATGTTAGGACTAAGCACTATGTCCGAATTGCATGCATATCAGAATCAGAATAAAAAATCTGATATTTGTCACTTTTATTTTATATTTTATTTGTCAGCGTGACAACTAAATAGTATACTGGTATGTTTTGGAACGCAGGACCGTGGTGTTTTCAGTTGATTGTATCCTTACAGGTACATAGCAGACACATTATTAATGTGAGCCGTGGAGAGAAATGTGAGCAGTGTTATATCAATAAACCTCATCACAACACAGAGACTGACATACTGTAAACACACTCACAGTCCAGTAGCAGGATAAGATCATAAATGATGTACCTGCTGATCCAGGGTCAGAGTCAGGGTGAGGCGGACAAACTGTGAGACAGAGTCCTCCGCTGTGGACGGGTACAGGACCAGGCTCACCTCCCAGCACCTGCAGGACACAGCTGCAGCTTCAACAACACTCTCTAAACACAGATAAACTCTGAAGCCAAAAAGGCAGCAATCATTATGCAGAATGGCCCAATTAAGGACGATACACTTGATATGATGTAATAATGTGCATTTTAATGTAACTAGAAACTAAAGTTATCAAGTATTGTAGTATAACGTTTCATAAAATGGGAATACTCATGTATAAGTACTTCAAAATCTGTACTTGATTACAGTTCTTGAGTAAATAAACTTGCACCACTGTCTCGTACTGTAAATCACTAACAACATGCCTTAAAGCTAAAGCTTATGAAGCAGCATGATGTCATTTTAACTCATTTTTGTCTCACCCTTCTTCTTTCCTGTTGACCAGCAGTTCATCCAGATAGATGGACTGCAGCACCTCGATTTCAGACAAAACACTGTGGAGAAGAGAAATATAATGTTTAACTTGTATTGATGCCATTCTGTCCTGTTTTATAACAGGTTGACACATCATGCTAGCGTTAGCTGGTTGCTAGTTAACCATATAGCCACAGCAGAACTGCTACGTTTCCTCTGATGTTAAACCGTCACTAAATAAATAAACCGGATATCAATTATATTGAATGTCATGAAATGTGTTTGATGGTAAAAAGAGGAAATACATGCTGTAAACTAACTCACTCGCACTCGGCTGCCATGATGATGTTTGTCGCTGTTTGAGCTAGCGGCAGCTGCTAAAACCTTGATATAGCACACAGTTCTTTCAAAACAAAAGTGTCACGGCAAGAATTATCGTTAGCTCTAGTTACCGTTTTAAATAAGTCACGTAACTAGACATTTACCCTTCATTTTAGGTCTGATTTAAACGTAACATTCCCATTTATGAAGGGAAAGGGTGAATCATACTTGGGCCTAAATTATAAAACTTGTATTTTGAATGCGTTCACCGGAAGTACCAGCATGTTGTTATGACTGACTTGATGTCAAGTGACCATGGAAGGGAAATGTGCTGATTTCCATTGCCCTCTAGTGGGCACAGTAAGAACTGCACAATATAAATAACAATAATAACAATACTGATAATAATTATAATGAGTCATAATGTCTTTAAAAATGACATCATGACTCATTATATTATATGACATAATTATAAGTCCTATCATTTCAGTTTTTTCATCGTTGAGTAAATGTTGGAATGTGTGTTTTGACCCATGTACTGACACATTCATACAGTGATCCATTTTGTGGGAATACTCTTCTTTTGAATAGTTTTCATCATTCATTGTTCGTCTACCATTAAAATGTTCGTCTTGTAAAACACTTTGTTTTGGAAAGTGCTAGCTTTGTTAATACAAAATATGAATACTTTATTATTGTTATTTGGCACTAAGGTGCTCAAAACTTAAGTATTTTCTTTAACCACTTTAACATACTGTATGATAGATGTTGGATACGCCACTAATAACACCTGCAATACTCATTTACACATATACACACATCTGTCTCTCTCAGGGGCGGATTTACAGGAGGGCAAGGGGGGACAGCTGATCCCCCACTGTAGATTTCCCCCAGCTGCCCCCCTAACCTTTGTGTCCCTAAAACTGTACTTGTAGAAACAAACTTACACTATGTCCACAAGCTTCTAAAGTAACGAAACAAGCAATACATTAATTAAAAGTGAATCATTTGAAATATAATCTTAGGCCCCTCAAAAACGTAGCACTGCGGAGTGGCGTTCACACGGACAGCGACACTCAGGAGCGACTGAGCTGTCCCAGCAACCAAAGAAGGATCCGTTTCCCCTGGCAGCATTCCCCCTTGGACCAGTTTTGTTTTTACTAAAGAAGAGAGCTTGAAACAAAATATTAAAAACTATAAAATCCACGTAAATTACTCTCACACATCATAGCAACCAGGCTGCATAAATTAAACCAGGTTGTATCCTTTACCGTCAAACTGGGTGTTACAAAGTAAACAGTCTAAACACAGCTGCCTGTGTGCGTCACGTTTGATAAATACTTTCTGATTTGATATTTACTATAGCCTAATTATTAGCTATAGCTATTAGCTACATGGCCCTAACGTGTAAGGTAATACAATCATTTTTACCAGTGCTTTTGACATCGAGACTCTTTCATGCCAGAGGAGCTGGAGTGATTCAACGATAACAAAAAAGATATATCTGAGAAGTGATCAGGATGAATAGAAAGAGAAAAGGGAATACACTGGAGAGACCATGGGTCAGAGCAGGAGAAGGCCAGGAGGAGATGAAGACATTAGTGAAAAAGAAGAAATGAATGTGAGGAATAAAGATGTGATACTCCGAAAGAGGGACAGTGATCAGGAGCAGATGAAACTCCAGCTGGACCGCATGGTATGTTTTTATTCTTCCTACATACGATATTCCAATACAGCAGCAGGCTCTTAGAGAAATATTGCCTGAAATGTTTCGCTGCACAGGTCGCCTTAAGCTCTCTTAAGAGATTGGTGATGTCAATTGTGGACTTAATAATAACTAAGTACTTTGACTGAACTTACAGTAAATAGAATTTTAGGGTAGCCTTCCTGTACTTAACACGAGTGTTGTCTGCTGTTTTTACCATGTTTTTGTTTGTTTGTCTGAACACCTTGTTTCTCTTGTGCATTAAGACCTCTT
>CALSBZ010000016.1:5248549-5261537 GCA_943591055.1 Gobionotothen gibberifrons | reverse complement strand
CTCTCTCTCTCTCTCTCTCTCTCTCTCTCTCTCTCTCTCTCTCTCACACACACACACACACACACACACACACACACACACACACACACACACACACACACACACACACACACACACACACACACACACACACACTGTGTTGTTTTGTTGTGGTATTGAGTGTCAGGCTGACAGGCGGATGTGAGTGAGCTCCACCTGCAGCGGCTGTGCACAGCAGGCGGTTTGGAGCCAAGAAGATTCAGGTCAGACACGCATCTTTAAAACTTTCTGCGGCTTGTTTCTGTCTGACTCTGCACACCTCGCTGAAGGCACTGCAGTATCTCTGCATTATTGGTCTGTGATGAGACATGTTTCTCTCTGTGTGAAGATGCTATAACCGTTTTAAGAATAACTGAATCTTGAATGAAAATATAGGAAAATATAAATGAAGAAAGGAGGGGCATGCATGCATGATACACAACAGTTTATTTTCAATTGCTAACACATATGAAAACATGGCTCATTTTCTCAAAACTCTTAACATAATTCCCAAAACAACACACCCAAAGTGCAAACACCTCATATATCCTGCAGAATGACTCAACACGACATCAACACCTATCAAAACCAAACTTTTGCACCAAATTGCACACACTTCGTACTTTGTCCAACCAACTACACACTGTGGTGCTCAATCAAAAACACACTTACTTATGGGCTTTTACCACAGAAATAAGCGCAGAAACTCAAATATTCTGTTGAAACAAAACGTGTTTATTTTTCCTCCACAACTGCTCAGCGCAACATTTATGCACATACAGTTGTGTGAACAAAATATATGCTAAATACAGTAAATGGAAAAGAAAACGTATTCAAGCTGCATGTCTGGCCACATCACCTCAGCATGCAGAAGAAGCATGCACCTATAGGCCTGACGTTCATACAGCTCCAACCGTTATGCTGCAAATAACTCTTCAACTGACTTCCCTTCATCCTCCCTCTCACTCCCTGTACCTCTACCTCTTGCTGCTATGTCTAAATATCCATTGCTGTTGTAAAAAGTTCTTACTAGTAGCCTTTTTCTAGTGCTTACATCCTGACTGATGAGTCAACAATATGCATGTATTTGTTTATTGGTTCATGTGTGTAGCATTTCTTAATGGCAGTGCTATGAAAATGGCAAACAAGTGAATATGTCAGATGTCGGTGTCTTACTTAGAGAACTGTGTGCAGTGTCTTCTGCCAAGATGAGTTGACAACTGGGTGCAGAGCTGAAATGTGTTGGAGACTGGAGCTGAGGCTTTGCTCTTTGAGTGTGAGTTTAAATAATGATTGCACAATGATGCACTATGTGTCATTTTTGTGTGTTAGCCACTGTACCAAACTGTACTAAAATTCACAAAACCACACACCCAAAGTGCAAAACACCTCATATATCCTGCAAAATGAAACACTGCAACCAAAACTAACACTTTAAAAAAAATTAAACATTTACAGCAAACACACACACTTCATTCCCCAGATGTTTTTGTCCAACCCACTTCACGGCACGCTGTTGTTCTCCGTCTAAAGCACACTCTTTATGAAGAAAATTCTGCACTACAGAAATATGTGCAGAAACACAAATATTCTGCTGAAACAAAACAAAATGTTTCTACACAACTAATCAGAGCAACATGCATGAAGAGCACAGCAGTTGTAAGGAAAACTTTGAGGAAAAAAAATGTTGAGGAAAAAAATATAAAGATTAATTTTCTCTAAAAAAAAAGAAAAAATACCTGAATTGACTTGAATTCGTCCTCCCTCTCACTCCCACATCCCTCTACCTCTTCATTGTGATGCTATGTTGCTTCCACCTAGTAAGACCGTACTCCCCTGCAGTCTTTATATAGTGCCCACAGGACCAAGCAATCATGTGTGGCCCGATGGCACATGTGTGAGGCGTTTTCAGTAGCAGTGTTTTGAAAGTGACTTTATGTGAGATTTCTGTTTCTCACTTAGAGAACCTTGTGGAGTGTCTTGCAAAAAGTCCGTAGATGATTTGCAAATGAGGTGCAGAGCTGAACATGTGTTTAGGGTTTTAGAGACTTGAGCTGAGGCTTTGCTATCTGAGAGTCAGTTTATGTGTCATTTTAGTGTGTTAGCAATGGGAAGAAACTGTCATTTCATGTCTTCTTTTTGCTTTTAAATGTAACACTTAGATTCACTTCATATGAAGAATGTGATGAATTATCTATCATATGATATTATTTATAGTCTGAAGATATCAATGTTTTTCACATAAATGTACCCAGTCAAGAACTGTGTGTTTTTTATTTATCTTTTAAATTGTGTATTCTTATAATTTATGTGTAGTTCCTTTTTGTTTTATTTCAGTAACTGTTTGGTAACCTCTGTAACCTGGTTGAATAAAGGTGGACCAGACATATTGCTGTACTGTTTTAAAATGAATTATTATTGAGTATTGCTGGTCCATAGTCCTATTGATTGAAAGACAGGTATATGAATGCATTGAGAAAGTACATTTGTTCACGCGGTCAAGTGTCTTTAAACCAGCTTCGAATAGTTTTTTCAATATAATATTACCCTTATGTGCTGTTGTTGTGTTTCAAATGATATTTTGAAACATTTTCTCTCTCACTGATTCAAGTTCACATGTAGACAGGTTGAGTATAGCAGAGACAAATTATAGAAATATAATTTTATTACGCAATAAAGTACTCAGCAGGAAATTAGATTTGCTGTGATCTCCGAAAGATAGAGACATTGGTGCACTTATGCAAGAAATGCACTGCATTCAACTGCTCTCTCTGAGCAGCATGATGTTAAGCTTCTCTGCAAAAACGGGACTTCCTCAGGAACTTCCCTGACTCAATTTGTTGCGTGTGGTCAGGTTGGTATGCCAATAATAAAAGTATTGTAAGATGAATATCTCTTCATGACAGGCTTAACACTCAAATGCAGGACTCACTATAGGGTCGTTCTCAACTCATTCCTATCACCAAAAACACACACAAATGACCCCAGCTGAACGTCCACATACTGAACCTAGCACCTTTGGACCCCTGAGGTTCTGGGCTCACAGAACAGATGCCCATTTTATTCATTTTTTGTCAATTGAATACATACATTTACAGCCAGTGGAACTCAGAATTGAATGCATGATAAAACTAGAAAAAGCGCATTCAATATAGATGTATCTCCCTCTCACAAGATGAATTAAATCTCACTTGATAGTCCCTCCCTGCTCCCTTTTAAGATGGCATTGAAAATGACAAAAACAAGTATTTATGTATTTGAAATGTTACCTTACTTTAGTGGAACGCAACATACGGGATATTAATTGATTTGTCAGTTCAAAATAAGACCAGACTTTACTGTAAATGTCTTACAATAAAGGCCAAAATGGCAAGGAATAAAGTAGGGTCTTTGCTACTGTTGTTGATCCGATTGAGCCCTTTCCAGACGGACAGGGGAGGGAGGATTCAGTAAATTATGAAAATATCAAAAAATATATTTGTTATAACATGTTAAATCACCGCAACCACGAGAGGTTCTTGATCATACAGTCATAAATCATACTAAAAATATTAGACTGATGGCACACACTCACACACACGTGAACATATGCATGATCTCCTAGGTTTAAATCTGGCTGAGGTAACAATCAATGCAGTCTTTTTAAGGAATATATGCACATATAGATGAACAAGATGTTTAATTTGTCAGGGTTTCTTTTGCATGTGTGTGTTCTTGAAACGTGCAACTACTGTAAACCACAGTTGAGATGTGCTATGTGTGACCGTCCCTTGATAAAGCGTCATCTGAGGAAGGTTTGTGGTTAGAATACTAGGAAAGGAAGGGGAAGCGCATGCAGTGAAACAGAGAGGGACAGGAAACTGTGCACATTTCTGCAAAATAAAAGGGAAAACACAAGGTCAACTAAACACACAATATTTAACAGTATTGGGCTTCTTCATCCAACTTTTATCTCAGAACTATTTTCATATATTTACATATTTAGGATGTAGCCTATGCAAGAACAATATTATTTAACAAGTTACTGTTTCCAGCCAACAAATGTCTTGTTTTATTGATAACAAAGCTGAAGATTTTAACAAAATGTCCAAAAATGAAAAATAATACATACATGTAACAACTCATAGGATCTACATGCAGACACAAAGATAGAGAGAGAGAGAGTGTACCAGAATATTAAAGAACTATAGATTGAAACAGGTCTTAATTCCAATAGGCTACCTGCCTAAAAATGTGTCGGATAAGGTTTCCTCAATAGATTATTTGATTCCCTATAATGCAACCTTTATTTCCCAACTATTTGTGTTTATATATTAAATTCAACCAATTGTTTGTAGGCTAACTCTAAGCAAGAGATATCGAACTTCTTTAAATATTCAGACTTGGAAACTCGCTTAAAATTTAAAAAGGTTCGGGCACCTAGTGAGGATGCCACCACCAGGGTGCCTCCCTCGGGAGGTGTTCCAGGCACGTGCAGCTGGGAGGAGACCGAGGGGTAGACCTAGGACCAGGTGGAGGGATTATATCTCTTCGCTGGCCTGGGAGCCCCTTGGGATCCCCCAGTCAGAGCTGGTTGATGTGGCCAGGGAAAGGAACGTTTGGGGCTCTCTGCTGGAACTGCTACCTCCGCGACCCGACCACGGATAAGCGGGAGAAGATGGATGGATGGAAACTCGCTTAAAAATGATGCAACAAGTGGCCTGACTTTTATTTTGAAAGTGAGGCCGGAAGTGACATTTAACGCACTCGGTGGCTGGTACTTGTAGCAGAGGCGATCATCAGACCGCACAGAGCAGACACACGCAGACACAAATCATCGTGTTCACGCGACCTCATCCAGACAACAGAGCAACAAAACGTCACTCACTCAAAACCGGGACTTTTGTTTGTTTGTGCTAACTGTTTTAAACATTCAAATATGCTTCTGTGTTCACACTTCGGACGGAGAAGAGGCCAGCCTTAGAATAAAAGTCACCACAAAGTGTTCTCCGGAGAGGAGGAAAGGTAAGCTGAACAATGCTGTTTTAATATCTGAAAATGTATTAACCTCATACTTCCTTATGAAAAAAATATGAAATTAAGTAACGGCTCAGTTCTCTTCCTCTTTCTATAGCTCTCTATCTCCAACTTCTCTTTCGTTACTTGAAACTAAATAATGACATTTCTGTTTACAATATATGTTATTTCCTAACTGGATGAAGCCATCTGACGCAGCAGACACAACATTAAACATACTTATTTAGCTTTTGGCAATTTAGGTAATATCAGTGATATGCACATTTACGCCAATCTTGGATGTTATACTTGTAAAACCCAGGTTAAATCTATTCTATCTATTTCTGAACTAATTTTAATTGTTATTTCATCTCTATTTTCTGGATCTCCCCTCTTTCCCTGGATTGTATGTTATCAAGCTGCATGTTTTTATGGTTTTTACCCCCGTCATTTAGGGGAAGTAGCTTGAAAGCTTTTGTTGGTGGGCAAGATTGAGTGATATAATGTCAATAAATACAAAATCTTTGATAATCTCATTAGTTCTTAATATATGTTTAGTTTTTCTGTCTAAATCCATGGAGATCGATGCTTTTCTACCACCACAGAGCTCAGGGTCAGAGGTCAATGCCCTGCTGCCCTCTGAGAGCCACCTCATGTCAAGGCCTCCTCCTCTGCAAACACCCCCACACACACCCTTCTGCACCCAGTGGTGGAAGAAAACATAATGCTGCATCCAACTAACTAACTTACTTACTAACTAACTAACTAACTAACTAACTAACTAACTAACTAACTAACTGACTAACTGACTTACTAACTATGAATTAGGGATTCAAATACACACTTTTTTTTAGAGAAAAGTGTCATTTTTTTAGGCAACAGTTTATTGTTTAATGTGGTTTCCAATAATGGTGTTGCATCTCCTTTGAGCATGTATCCTCGTTGTCAGTGTTTGCCGGCGGACACTGTCATAAATTGACTTTTTATCCAGTTTTCATCCACATTTTGACCATACACATGTTAGATCTTGGTCGTTTTTAACTATTTATTTTAACCAGATAAAGGCATTTAGTCATCGGAATCTGGATCCTAAGTCCGCCCTGGGTCCCAATAATCAGTGTTTTAAAAAAAAGTTTTTTAATCAACTGGTCCGTTTGTTTTGGTGATGAGAATAATAATGCAGGTTATTTAGGCTCCCGGTTAACCTCCTTTCTTACTGGGAAAAGATCCAAGTCCACCAAATTCCGTCTTTTTTTTTTTGAGTGACCCCTAGCGGTAGCAAAATATATGTAGAGATTTCAATCTTAAAGGTCCCATGTCATGCTTTTCCGGTTATTACCCGTCCCCTTGTGTGTTATTAAGGTTTTTCTGCATGTAAACGGTCTGCAAAGTCACAATCCCTCAAAGTACACCCTGTAGCGAGTACAACTCTAACACAGAGAATACCTGTCTGTGCTGCCCCAGAACGCCTCGTTGGACATTTCTCTTTTTCTTCCTGGGTACAGTCACGTGCCCATACCCAAATGGACCAATCCGTGGAGCCGTTACGTCCACGGAGCCGTTACTTTAAGTCCGCGGATTGGTCCAAACTGACCAATCCGTGGACTTCCTCACACACACACACACTCAATCTTTTCTCAGCTGCAGCTCCGCCGATTTCTCCTCCCTGAGACAGCGGGACGCGGCGAGGCTGTGAGTCGGTGTGTGAGCACACACACAAACTCCCAGCCAGGCTGCGGGTGTGTGTGTTCGGGCTGGGTTTCGCTGTGTCTCGCTGTCTCGCAGACGGCCACTGGGCTCATAGGGAGGGGGGGCAGGAGCTCCAACAAGCCGTTTAGGACAGAGAGTGAATACACATACTATACAGAGATGCTGTATGAGAAACCAATGTGAGTTTGGAAAATTGCACAATATAAATCTATTTTAGTAGACCTCAACAATGGAATTATGATCAGTAGAAATGGCCATGACATGGGACCTTTAACATTTCACAAAATTATAGTTGTTACACAATCCATATGTCTGTTGACCTTACAAAAAACTACAGCTGAAATCATTATTTCATAAGAAGATCGACAAATTGTATCAGCAAAGATTCTAAATATTCTATGGTGCTGATTCACAGTTTTTCCTTCAACATCATTTTCACGTGGATATCTATCTTAGTTTTCAGGTTTGATCAGACAAAACAACCATTATAAAGACATTCCCTCGGCCCAGTGGCCGTCTGCGCAAATGCGCATCAGTTTCGCCGCTGCGAGACTCCACTAGCATGCCCCCCCCCACGCTCGCTACACAGAGGGTCTCATCATATAACTTTGCGTGGGGCCACACATTGGCCCGGGAGGGGCCCTGAAAATAAGTATGTTCGTTTTGTAACTTAAGTAATGTGTTCAATGGAATTCATCCATTCTCCATGACCTCCTCTTACACACACTTTGATTACAAACTTATTTGTGATACATCAAAAACAAACTTTTTAAGACAACAGGCTCTTGGATAGATTAAGATTTTAAAATACATTTTTTATGACATGACAGTTTTAAAAATACAAACGAACTGTATATAAATTCACTAGAACTAGCTCTTCCTTGACCAACTATTACAGTGAAACACTCCGTACACATTGATGAACAATCACATAACATCATATGTTATATTGTGGAACACACAGGAGCCATTTACGATTAATAATTTAGCTAATAATACTCACATTAAAAATGCATTATTAATAATGTTAAAGTTAAGGATCTCAACATCCTCCACTATTTGTAAAAGAAGGCAAAACAATTCAGAACAACATTGTGATTGTGCCAGAAAAAAAGGAATAAAATAAAGAGTTTTAGCTGCTTCTGTTCTCTGGATAACTTCTGCACTCATGGACCATGCAGTTTAAGATGGATGTGCAAAATGAGAGAGACATCTCTGTAGTTAAAATACTGAAACTTAAAAAGCAACACTGAAAGCAACACTGAAAGCAACACTTCTTACAGGAACTTGCTCTGCATCATCTTTGTGTCATAAAAACCTAGACATCTCTTTAATATACTCAAAAAGATATTGATCAACTTCCTTACATCCCCAGTCTACAGAGGATATGAGTTGGCAACTACTTCTAATCAAATTATCACTATTCAATTGTCCTTTTTCAACAAAAATCAAATTTATTTTATTGGTTTCAGCTTTTCATTCCTGCGCACACGGTTGTAAATTCAAAAAACTCTTGGTCTTAGGCAACAAAACTATATATATATATAAAAATCATGCTTTGGTTCGAAAGGAGTAAGCTTAAGGCCGTCATATAGCTCAGTTTGTTATACTGAAGGCCTGCAGGACTGCAGCTTGGTCCACATGCGGAGGACCCAGGTTCGAATCCAGCCCGCGTATCATTCACTCTTTCATATCTGTCCCTCAAGTAAAGACACTGGTTGCCATAACAAATATTTAGATTTTCACTGGACAAACAGTGTTCTCTTGTTGTGAGAAAGTCATGTGTTGTTCTTTTTCTCTCGGCCCTAGCTAAATCTATCTTAAATTAAACAAGAAATTGGTGTGTTATTTATACTTCCACACCTGCCTTGCATCGCTCCTGGCACATAAAAAGCCGTAACATAATTTATTGTTGAATAAAGTCAGCAAACCATATCATAATACATGTTATAATAAGGATCATGTTGAAGTAAATTAAAAGCTAACCAACTAAAATATTCACTTAGAGTATTTTGCTAGCAATATCTGTTAGCATGCTAGCAAGATAGGACAAACAAGCTAGCTGTAACTAAACTACGCTGCATGATCAGTTGTCGGTTGCTTTGTTACATTAGCTGATTAAATCATTTGTTCACATTAAGTACATTTAAAAGCCACATCAACCCCGGCAGTAATTAGCAGAAGTTATTCATTCAAGCTGGTATTTTGCTCATTTGATTTTGCTTTATTACAACACACAGTCAGCCCATTACGTAACATTCTTTTGAGTTCTTTCAGCAGATCCGTCCACAGATCTTACCATTGACAGTTTTGTTTGTAGAATCTTTGTATTGAGGGATGTTTGTTTGTCACATGGGAAAATGAATACACCGGGTGTTTCACAGCAGTACATCTACTCCCATGGTACTTGAGTTGAAAGAAGTTTCAAGCTTGCAGAACGCTCTACAGCTGCACGAGTGAAGCGATGGTAGATTCAGTTTACTTCACCACATCCTTCACTTCATAACCACAAAGATAGTGAAAATTGTTTTTACATCTGTGGGAAACTAACCTAAATTAGTAAGTAAGACTGACTGAATTTAAAATCTGACTTTTATAAAAGTGTATCTCTTTTAATTAGAGAATAACATTTTCACTAATGTTGTCCTAACCTCTGCATTGCTGCTTGTTTATCCGTAAACAGTTAGTCAAAATGAGAAGTGGCTTTTGTGATTCTTCCTAATTTAAAAATAGGTTACAAATGATTTTTTCCAGTTGCTTTACATGTCGTTTCCATGTATTCAAGTGCCCTAAAAAACTCAAGTCTGAAAAAACGGATAGGCTTCTGTGTTGTTTACAGTGCATATAGTCCTGTGAATGTGTACTTTGTTTACTTAGATTAAACTTAAATGAGCTCCGTTATGTTTTGTTATAGGATTCAAGTGTTTAATTTAACTTATACCACCTTTAATAACCCTAATAGTTTGTTCTGGACCCTTTTTAGGGCTAAACAATAGGGCACAGTCCAATATCCAAATATCTGGAGGCGCAATCTTTGTTAAAGGCAATATATGTCTGTATTTGCTGCAAAAATGTCCCCGCCCATGAATTGTTTTCAATACACAAAGAAATGTTGTGACTTCCTTAAAAAATAATCTTGGGACTCTTCAAACCACTGCCGTTAAGTATCACTCTTTACTAGTGATGGGAATTATGGCTCTTTGAAGGGAGCCGGATCTTATTACATGTTTACTCTTATGGCTCCGTTCCTTTCAAAGAGCCGTTCAAAAGAGCCGTTTTTTTAAAGGGGGCGGGGTTACTAGGTTTATCTGCGAAATAATCACCAAGGCAAGGCATGGCAATTTTATTTATATAGCACTTTTCAGCACGTGGCGATTCAAAGTGCTTTACATATTAAAAGCAAACGACATTTAAGAACAAATACAGCACAAATACATTATTAAAAAGGCATAGGCACCATGATAATGATTGACTGTATTGCCAGACCTAATGTCAATAATCTGCATTGTAAACATGACACAAGGTGGCGCCATATCCACGTCATTCATGTCAGTGAATGTACTAGCCCAGGGGTTCTCAAACTTTTTGTTTATGCGGACCACTATTTATTATCAAGAATTTTCGCGGACCACCTCATATGCAAACCGTAAAAATAAGTACATATATAAACATAGTGTTAAAACGCCGATATTTTATAATAGTTAATTATAGACAATCAAAAGTAAATTGAAGCATATCTGATACTTTTGTGACCGGTGTCTGTCTGCGTTGTGTATGTTTCTCAAAGAGGACGGCGGACGCTATTTTAATTAGGTCGTCCCAAACAATGCCACAATGCAGTCATATCAATCAATGTTAACTTGGAAACCCAAAATATTCATATTTTAACTGAATAACATTAGGTGACATTATTGTGGCACATCAGTAAAGCCTTAAATATAAATATATAAGATGGCAGACATAATTGAATGCATTTTAACTGAACAATAACTGAATTAGTTGAACACTCTTAGACCAGTACCAAATCTATGCAGACTGCTGCAATAAGTACATACATTAACTGTCTCATCGATGTTTGTCTGAATTAATATGTAATATTAACAATCATATTATTCCTATCAGCTGTCAATCACTGTTATGATGCGGCGATTACCATTCTGTTCAGCAAAACGCCTCACAAACTGAATAAGATCCAAAGCTTTAGTGCGTTTTGATTCAATGCTGAGTACAGCCAAACTTGACAGCCTCTTCTCTGTCATTGGAGACTGCAAATACCTCGTTCCTTCCGTAAGTCCGGAAGCTTCTCGTTTTGCTTCGTCCCGTTCAAATGAAATCGCCGCCAAAGATATTTCCACACTCGCGCCAGGGCCGGGGAGGGGTTACAAGGCTCGTGTCTTGTGGTGCATTCACTTGCACTTGGACATTAGAGATTTTCTCTCATAAATGTCCGATGAGCCCAACGACCACTACCCCACTGCCTAATATCATTAGAAAGCTAGGAACCTCCTCTTTCCAACAGTGTATACAACTTTATGTGTCTTCGGGTCAATGCGACTGATTTCGATAGAGCAAGTCACATATGAGGTGGTCCCCGAAAATCCTTGATAGTAAAAAGTGGATTTTATTTAGCTTTTTTCCACGGACCACCTGCAGTACCCTCGCGGACCACAGTTTGAGAACCGCTGTACTAGCCTACTTTGAATTTACCCTCTGTATGTGTTAAGTAAATAAAGTTGCCTTGCCTTGAATGAAATTCATGCAACTCTTAATATTAGATACTGTGTTTTTAAGTGGCGATGGAGATTATTTGTTGACCCTGCTTTAAAGGATATTTTGCCTTTACAAATGGTGAGCTTTATCACTGCCTAACAAACACAATGGTAAGTGCATCCAAATGCTGCTGCGTTTTCGCGTTTGGCTCATTTTCCATCCGAAAAACACGTCGTCTACCTGTCCTGTACCACTTGTTATGACTTCTCTCTCTCTCGCGTATTCCGTTAAGACCCACCCCATCTCACTCCTCGTGCTGAAACCTACCAATCAGAGTAGGGGCGGGTCTTCACAGAATACGTTTGGGGAACAAAATCAAGCTTTTTAAAAGGCGAGTGGATTTTGGCAGGCAGTGAGCCAACGATTGAACGATAACAAGAACGGCTCTCACCAAGTACGACTCGGTTCCCCTCGTTCGTACCAAAGAGCCTTTCAAAAGAATCGGCTCGTTCACGAAGTTTTATCTAAGAGAAAAAAAGAAACGTCTCAGAAAAGAATATATACTTTTGTCAAACATGCACTCAAGCATCACGCTTAGCAGGAAAATCATTGCTTGAAAGATCTTTTTAAATATAAAGTAGACTTATTCTACCAATAGTCATGCAACATTAACCATGTACTGTCCAACATTACATTAGTAGTTTTTACAAAGATTGCAACCCCCCCAACTCTGATTACGTTTAACTTTTTGGAAACGGTATTTGATAGCAATTCAATTCTTGATTGAGAAAGTATAATTTCATTCATTCTTCCTCCCTGCACAGAAACTCATCGCTGATCTTGTCTCTGCGCCTTCTTCTCTTCGTTACCTTTTGGATACTACAGCCGGTCCTGATGGAGGCCAGAGGGAAATATGATTTTGCTGCAACAGCAGACGATGAGCTCAGCTTCAAAAAGGGAGACATACTTAAGGTCAGTGGACGATTAATTTATTTAACAATATGGCTTCACATTTTGTTTGTTTCCTCATACTCCGTACTGTGAAGCTTTCTGCATAATACTGCCATTTTCAAATGCATTCTCTTTTTCATAGTCATTTGTAATTATATTATGTTTTTGTTTCTTTCAGTAAATGCTCTTATTTTTCTATTTCAATTATTATTTTTCTGATCAGGTTTTAAGCCAACAAGATGATTGGTATAAAGCAGAGATGAACGGGCTGGAAGGATTCGTGCCACAAAACTACATCGAGATGCAGGCACCGAGGTGAGAGACAATACATCCTGTTACAAACAGTTAACCTGGAAAAGAGTTACCTTTATATGGGATGACATCCAATTCATATTCATTAATTCATATTCGCTAAACACTTAAAGACATCACTGCAGACTTTCGGATGGACATTTTAAACTTTTTAATGACTTTTTAAAGAACTATTCAGTAGTTGCAGCCATAACTATCTGTAAACAGTCAACTCCATTTGTGCAAAACTGTATTCTGTACTGGAGAAGTTATAGTGTGTGTGTGTGTGTGTGTGTGTGTGTGTGTGTGTGTG